>CM029019.1:140546464-140858837 GCA_016801055.1 Panax notoginseng | reverse complement strand
AAACTTTTGGTGGCCGAACATGAAGGAGGGAAATCATGAAATATGTTAGTAAGTGCTTAACTTGTCAGGAAGTTAAGGCTGAACACCAATGGCTGAGTGGGTTGTTACAATCACTAGAGATTCTAAGAGTTGAAAATGGGAGCATATCACCATGGACTTTGTGGTGGGAAACCTTTTTCAAACAACTAGAAATGATATGACGCTATTGGGGTTAATAGTGGATCGGTTGACGAAATCGCTCACTTTCTACCAATTGGAGTTAGGTAAAACCTAGAGAAACTAGCTAAACTTTATGTCAAGGAAATTATTTCTAGACATTAAGTACCTGTTTCGATTGTGTCCGATCGTGATCACGATTCACGTCGAACTTTTGGAGGAGGTTGCAAGAGCAAAGGGGAACGCAGTTGAGATTATGGGTACGGGTACCATCCACAGAGGATGGACAAAGTGAACGAATAATTCAAACGCTAGAAGATATGTTAAGATCTTGCATTATGAATTTTAAGGGTTGTTGGGATGAACATCTACCTTTGGTGGAATTCGCTTACAACAATTGTTTTTACGCTAGTATAGGCATGCCGTCTTACAAAGCGTTGTATGGGAGGAAATGCAGAATACCACTTTGTTGGGATGAAGTAGGTTATGTCGAATGTTGGGACCTGAGATGGTACAACAAATGGCAGACATGGTTACGCTAATATGAACGCGATTGGTAGCGACTCAAGATAGATAAAGGAAGTATGCAGATCCTCATCGAGAGAAGAGGGAGTTTGAAGTAGGTTTATATGTCTTTCTAAAAGTATCACCTTGGAAAAGGAAGATACATTTTGGGAAAAAAGGGAAGTTAAGTCCAAGGTTTGTAGGACCTTTTGAAATTTTAAGAAGGGTAGGAGAGGTAGCTTATGAAGTAGCTTTACCTCCAGTGATGGAATGTATACATAATATGTTTCACGTGTCAGTGTTGCGTCCTTATAAATCAGACTACAAGCACGTAATAGAGTATGAATCTATTCAAGTAGAAAAAGACTTAACATATGAAGAACTTCCGATTCAGATTGTTGATAGGAAGGAACAAGTCTTGAGAAATCAGATAATACCTTCAATAAAGGTAATTTGGAGTAACCACAATGCCGAAGAAGCAACGTGGGAGCTCGAAAGTAAATGAAGAAAAAGTTTTCTCATTTGCTTATGTAATTATAGCGAGATTCTGGGAATAGAATACTTATAAGGGGGGGGGGGAGAAGAAGTAACGCTCGAGAAAAATTGGATCTTTAATGAATTAAATTTTTATTTTATTATGTGGATTAAATGAATTTAATTGATTAATTATATGAGTAAGATATTTGAAGGTCGTTCTATGACCTAGAATGTGTGGATGTGGTTAGTATGGTTAGTATTCTGGCTATGTGCTAGAAGGAATTGTTTTAATTATGAAGACGAAAATAAATGTTTTCCTAGAATTTTCCCGTATAAAAATACTATTCATCAGATTTCGCTCGAAGATTAGGTTTGAAATTTCAAGAAATGCATAATGATAGATATGAAGATGTAATGGAATATCCAATAATATTTCAGTTATGGCAAACGAAGTTTTCGCCCGCGAACTTAAAACCTAAGGGTTGGTGAAAGAGATTTTCGAAAGGAAAATGTAATGCGTATAATCATTTCGGTTATTATACGTATGATATACGAGTATGGTACGAAGAATAGTTCGATGTATAATACGAATATCGTATGAATACTAAACGAAGCAAATACGTGAGTTATACGCGTAGGATACGACTAGTTCTTATTGGATTTTGAGTTTAAGGACTTTGCATAATCCAATTAGACTTGGATCATGTCAAGCCTAATGAATTGTGTAAGAAAACCCAAGTTAAGGCCAAGGTTATATTTAATTAAGCTAGATCCAAGAAATCGAACCACGGATCGAACCGGCAGGTCACGGGATGGGTAAAACCCATAGGGCAACCCATGGGAAGACCCATGGGCATGTGGGCTAGCCACTTAGCCACCAAGTAAAGTGATTACTTGGTGGCTAAGTTGTTGTGGAGGTGGGAATAGTAAGGAGGTGACCAATTGTCCATTATGCCATCCATTTAAGTTTCATATAAATAAGGAGCTTAGCTAGTTCATTTGGTAGTTTGCAAATATTAGCTAACCTATATTGAGAGAGAGTAAAAACTAGAAACAAGTAATCAATCTACTTTGAAGCAAAACATAAGAAGTTTGTCAAGAAAGTGAAGAATGAAAAAGGTAATATTTCGTAAATGTTAGTCTTCGACCTTTTTCGATTTCTTTCTCGTAGAGAATCGTAGATTGGTGGAGCATGTCTTTTAAGAAGAAATAAGGGTGGCTATTAATGATGAAAACATTGATAAGTCATGATCAAATAGAAATCATAAGGGTTTACATAAATTAAAACCGTGGAAATCGTTGAATGATAACATGGTTGTTGATGGACAAATTGAAAACCATCATAGCTAGGGTATGTGCATCTTACCTGGTTAGGGTATAGATGATGAATTAATTGAGTGTTCCATTGGATTTGGCTTATAGAACACGACTAACGGAGTTATGGTATATTTTACGAAAATATACGTTAAACGTAAAAAATGTAGAAATCTCGGATTAGTAGTCAAAAGTTGCCATATGACATGAAAACTTTGATTTTCAATGCCAACACATGAGATAGGGTATTCAAGAATTTTGGACTCAAGAATCATCGAATTCTGACTTATAACGAAGAAAACGAGTATTAAACGCTCATAAACGATAAACGAACGCTCGATAATGAACCAAAAGGTGAATTCCATGTTAACAGATTCAAAAATGTAAAATTCTTGTATGAACACCTAGAGTATGTAATTTATGAGTTGTGGGCTTTTGAATGAGCCAATTCGGATGTAAAATGAATAAGTTATGAGGCCGGGAAGTTCGTAGAAAAAACCAACTATTAAAACTAACTGAGGCAAAGGGGCGGCGCCGCAACGCCAACCCAGTGTTAATGGCCGCACCGCAGCGCCAGCTCCGGGCTCTATCTACTGTTAGTTGGCACCGCAGTGCCAAAGGTATACTAGAGTCTGGCGCCGCAGCGCAGACAGTGGAAAATAGTTGACCAAATTAGGTTTTTAATTCCAACTGAATGTAAACTAATAGTAAGACATGAATGTACTTAATGTATATGATAAGGCTAACTTTAAATCACTTATAAAGTGATAACGTTAGAAGATTAAGTATGGTTTAACAATAATTAAACGAAGAATGCAAGAGTGTAATAAGTAAACCATGAATGGTGTTCAACGTTGGTACTTCACCAATGATGATCGAGTTTCGGTTAATAACATAATAACGTTAACAAGCCGTAGTGAAGTATAGTACGTCGAATTGGCATTATTAATAAAATAAATTCAGTAAGAAATAGAAGAGAAAGAAGTTGGTTAAAATAATAAAGTTAGTTGTTTGGTAGCTAATTATAGTGTGCTATGTGAATATATCATGTAGATCCTATAAAGACTAAGAACTATTGAATATTATATTCGAAGACGCTTGAAGGCAAGTTTTCTTAACGCTTGTCTAACCTCTGTGTTAGTCATATTTTCTATGATTCATGTTATGAAATGCATGAATTGTTTTACGAAAGGGTCAATGCCAGTTTTACCTCGGCTAGACTATTCTTAAGAGTCAGATTGATTTGTTTACAAGCCTTTCGATATAGAACTGTTAACGCTATCCTATGCCAAGTATTTGGTACAGATGTAAAGATAAGTTTGTCTACGAACAAACAAATGTATTTTCATCGATTATTCGATGGGCACGTGAGGTTGCCAAAACTTAAACGTAAATACGTTTAACAAATGAGTGTTGATCAACATAGAGTACTATAGGCTGATCACCTAGAAGTGCTCGTAAGTAATACCAGATGTACGGCCTTAGTGCCGGGATGTCCTTTTAATGTATGGAAACGAAAAAAGTATGTTCATGGTCTTTCGACCGGTTCAGAATTTCTAAGCTATTATATACAATTTGGAATTGTTGTTATGAATTATGAAGTGCTAGTCAATGTTTTGTAGTGCTTCATAGCTATTTGTCCAGGTATGGAATATAAATCATATAATTCTCTATGTGTTATGTATATTATCCTTTGTTAGACTTGCTGAGCTGGTTATGCTCACTCTTTGCTTGAATTATATGATTGCAGCTAAGGCCGAACGAACTGAGAGTTCTAAGAGAGATAAAGGCAAAGTTAATATGGATAGTTAATTATACCTGTAATAGACTAGTGTATTTGTATGTAATGTACTTATGAGTAACAAATAATGTATTCGGTTTATGAACCTGGGAAATGATTTATTACTATTGTAATAAGAAGATAGTAAATACAATCATTTTGTTGTTATTTCAATGGAGTGACTGTATAAATTATAGTACCATGTAGCATCATCTGTCGAGTTGGAAGATACCCGGATTTGGGTGCGTCACAGGTTTGGTCACCTAATTGCGCGTCAAAAGGGAGAAATCCTTATCGGAAAGTCCCCTTTTTTCTGGGAATGATCTGGTTGTTAAATATTGTGAATTGTAATATTAATGACGAATAAGTTCATGTTGATTAAAGATAAAATTAATATTTCCATTGTGTTGAGATTATTAGTGTTCGCAGAAATCAACATTTATTTCAATAATAATTGATTTCTGGAGGCTATATTGACCAATCGGGTAATTAATCGGATAAATGAGTAATTAATTGCTATTAATTCATATGCTTATAACTATTTGTTCACATGTACGAACTATTGATTCATATGCATGTACTATTAGGGGAGGTGGTGCAAGATTGATAATACTTGTATGACTAAATTAAAAATAGGGGTATAGATGAAGGTACTATACTATAACTATTTTTTCACTTGTATGGAACTATTGATTCACATGAATGTACTATTAATTCACATGCATGTACTATTAGGGGAGGTGGTGTAAGTTTGATAATACTTGCAGGACTAAATTAAAAATGGAGGAAAAGACGAAGGTATTATACTGTAATAATTCGAGTCCCAAAACGTGCAATTATCGAAACTATATTTTTCTATAAATAGAAGCTCATTCTTCTTTCATTCTCACCAATTCACTAAGACTCACAAGAGCATATTAGAGAGAGAAGCTATAGAGAGGAAGAAGAAGAGTATTCTGCTACTTCACTATTCTAGTATTCAGTCTTCTACTAAGGTAATGAGTATTACTTCTTTTGTATTCGTAAGGGATATTATTTTTTAGTATTCACATGAAATAATATTTTCTTCCATACTCTGTAGTATGTAAGTAATATTATTTCATTTTCATATCCTACACTCATTTTGTTGAAGTATTGCTTCTATACTTCGTGAAATTATTAGAATATCCTTGATATTTGCGCTTCATCCAGTATCTTTTCATTGAAATATTATTCTGTGCATTCTTGATAATTATCGATCTTTTTTATGCCGGAATACTATTCAGGGTACTATTGTAAGACCCCGAATTTTATGAAATAAAAGTATTCAATTTTTCTTATAATTACTATTCAGTAAATGGTTTAATTGATAAATGTTAAAGTTAAGGGTGATATATGAATTTTTTTCAAAATACACAAGTGGTTATAAAATAATCATTGTTGTCGGGGAATATTCGTTTGGTCGTGGAATATTTTTTCTATCGGGGAATATTCGTACGACGGCGCAGCTATTTGTGGGCCCCATAACGAATAACTGTCGGGTGAAGAAAACAACAAATTTAAGTTTTTACAAATAACGGCGTAGTTGTTACCGTTAACACTGTTGGAATACCCGGTGGTTAAAATACAGTAATGCGCGTTATTGCACAGTAGCACACGGTATTGCATAGTATTTTTGAAATTATTGATTCTTACGTAAGAAGGCACTACTCAATAATTGTTACAGTAATTACTGTTCAATATTTTATTTTATTGATTCAATAATTGCTACGTTGAAATTTTATATTATTGTTGTTCAATAATTGTTGCTGCACAGTATTTTCTATTATCAGATCAATAATTCATATTATTTGAATAATATTATTATATAACATTATTGGCAATGTCTAGAAAGTTCTGTCTAAGGAGAGGTTTGGTCATCTAATTGCGCGCCAGTAAGGAGAAATCCTTATTGGAAAGCCCCCTCTTTCCTGGGAACGGCCTGGTTGTCATAAATGTGATTCTGTAATATTATATGTGAATAATTAATTATTGATTCATATGATAAGAAAATATTTATTTTATGTGGATATAAATGAGGGATATATTTTTGTGGTTAAAAAATGAAGGAGTTAATGTTGAGATTTTTATCCGTATTTTTGTCGGAATGGAGGTATTAAAAATCAGGGTTTTTGGGATATTTTGCGGTGGTTTATAATTTTTAATCCGACCGTTGGATCGTGGTATTATTTGGATATGTTATACATATATAAGTTGAGTATATGTCCACAAATTTGAACCGTTAAAAATGAACGTATGATTTGTTATGAATTTTAAGAGGTGGCTGATTCGGAAATCAGGTTATAAATCATTTTGGTGGAAAATTCTAGAATTGGTGGGCCCATTTGTGGTTGGTGAAGAAATGTGCTGAATTATATTTCAAATGTGGTGGGTGGGAATAGTAGCAGGTAAAGCCATCAGGTTGCAGGTCAAACCTACCAAATTTTCCTATAAATAGAGGGCTAAGTTAGAATTGAAAATCACACCAAAAACATAAGCTTTCTCTCTTTCTCTCTCTATATTATGAAGCATATTTTGTGAGTTTTTAGATACTTGGTGAGTTGCTATTCATCAGTGCAAGTTTCCTTCAGCATCATATTCGATATCCAGTCAGAAGTACTGCTCTTTTGAGGTAAGGGATAGTAAGGGATAGTAAGGGATATTAAGGGTTGTTATGATTTTCAGTTTCGTAATTTTTTTGATCTTCAAAAATTCTGAAAAAATTTAAAATGATATTTTGATGAGCTTTCTTGATTGTATCCAAAAATGGTGATTTTTGGATGTATAGATTGAGAGTTATGAATTTTATGAGAAAAGACTATTTTAAAAGTAACCGCTTATAATTCCTTGTGGTTAACTCCAAAATTGATGAAATTTTTATTGGGAGTACATGTATATGATAGAAGTATACTATATAAATTTTAGAATTTTTGGACAAAAGTATAATTTTTGATAAATGTCTAAATATTCAGTTGTTTTGGCCATATGAAAAATAGTAAATGACTTTTAAAAATTCTGAGAAAAATATATGTTCACTATGGGACTATATTATGCTAAATCCCAGAAAAGAAATATTTTTAGAACTGGTTTGGTATTTTTCATGAAAATGGTTTAGCTATGAGTAAATGAATTAAATATGTTTTGTGAAGAAAGAAAATTAGAAAATAGGATTTTATGGCTTGAGAATCCTATATGAGGTATATGCAGATTTTTGATGAGGGTTTTGGTTATTGTTGATGAAATCTTAAGAGTTGACATTTTATGATGATTAAATGCATTAATTAGTAAAGTGTAAATAATTTAAATAAATTGTTTATAAGCTTAAGAAATGTTATTCTTTCAATATCATTATACCGAAATATTGGTATAGATTTTATTGTGGAATTTCTACCTTTTTGAGTCGGGGTTACTATTCACGAGTTACTATTCACGAGTTACTATTCATGAGTTACTATTCACGAGTTACTATTCACGACAAAATTGGTTTCTTTTTCTAACCAAATTATAGTTGATTTATGAATATTACTCTTGAGATTAAATCTATATGTTGATTATATTGATTTTATTATCATATATAACATTTTTATAACCCTGATGTTGAAATTCTCTTTCACTGGAGTGTAAAGATGGATAGATTATTAGTATAATCATGACTAGGGTTCTCTTTGGCCTGTAGTGCAAAGTTGAATTGTGACTGGTATGATCATGACCATTGAATTTATAATTGAATATCTTAAGCTTAAGTGCAAAGGTGAATTGATCAACATGGTTATAATTATTGTTTATATAAATTCTGAAAAGATTATATATTTCTTTGAGATATGAATATATTTGGCCTGTAGTGCAAATATGAATTGTTGATGAATATCTTTGGCATGTAGTGCAAAGATGGCATGTTGATGAATATCTTTGGCCTGTAGTGCAAAGATGAACTGTTGTTGAATATCTTTGGCCCGTAGTGCAAAGATGGTTTGTTGATGAATATCTTTGGCCGTAGTGCAAAGATGGTTTGTTGATGAATATCTTTGGCCCGTAGTGCAAAGATGGATTTGTTAGTATGATTATAAACAGGAATTGTGATTTGGTATAACCATGATCTTTGATGTTTCAGGTAAAGACAGGTGATGAAAATATTCTTCGTCCTGGGTGAGAAAAAAATTTAGTCACAATTATGATTATGAGTTATTCATATGATTGTGGAAAGGAACTGTTGAGTGATGTTACATGGATAAAACATTGTTGGTGGATTTTTAACATGTAGAAGATAATAGACTTTATAGTCTATTTGACTCTTCTAATGGATTGCTCGTTCCGCTGCAACTATGGTTGAAATTTTTATCATTTACCATATGTTCTAAATCTCTGATTTATTGTTGATGAAGGCTATTGATAATTGAATTATCTTTAGTCATGATATTCTTTACTGAGCTAGTTATGCTCACCCTTTTGCTTCACAATTCCTTTCAGGTAATAAGAGTGTAGCTGGGTCGAGTGGGGGTAACAAGGGAATAGAATGGTGGTCATCATTTAGTAGTTATATTTGGTGAAGAAAATAGGGTGAGGCGAACCCAACGTTGGAAGGGTGTTTTGTCACTATCATACAAGATGTCTAATGACATACAACCTCGTGTCATCATAGGACAGGGTTGTGCTCATCCACTTGCTGAGTATATATATGGGCACTACCTATATAATCTTGGTGTTTGTTTGAAGTATAATTCTCAATTAGAGACAGTGGAGATAATGATAAGTCAAGAGAAGACTCACCATTGGGAAGAATATGATAGTAATCTTCTCGTTTTTCTTTGGGGTCTATTGGGTCAACCAAGGATAATTCTGTGGCCATATGATATCTATCATAACGTAGACGCGTGGCCTCCCATGTACGAAGGTTTCCTTGAGCACTTCCCAAAGATTCTAATTTCTAAAACAGTTTTTGACTATACCTTTATGTAAGGTGTTATTGTGAGGTGATATCCACGGTTGGAACATGAGTCACATTTGGTATATATTTGTATCCAAACTCACAGCATATGTGTTGTTGTATTTTGCACGATAATTATTGTAATAAAGTTGTAGTTGTTTTCTGTACCATGTATTTGACGACTCAGAATGGGTTGGGTAGAATGGACCTGTTTTGGGGTTGTCACTGGTGGTATCAGAGCTATAAGTAAGGAGCCCCGAGCCTCTCGCTGGTGACTTCCTGTTGATGGGGAATGCACCGAAGCCAGACTCTCCGTAGGGGACGCCGTTCTGCGGTGGCAAACTGATAGGTATCAATGTAAGGTGCTGACACAAGTTGGTGTCCAGAGTTACATTTGGTATCAGAGCTTAGGGATATGATCTCTGGCGGAGATCGGGGAATAAAACTAGGAGGGGAGAGATGAGTAAATCCTTCGCTAGTGTGTCCTACCTAAGCTTATTTGTTGGTCAGTCATAATATCGGGATATTATGTGATATGTTAATTTGCTAAATTAACCCTTGTTTTGAAGCTGTATTGTAGAATGATATTGAAATACAGGAGATGAGCAATGGAGAAATTATGATGACAAGGAAGATGGAATTGAAATGAAAGGAAGGTATTCTCAATCTTTGAAATACCAGGTACGTAAATTTCGGGACGAAATTTCATAAGGAGGGAGATTGTAAGACCCCGAATTTTATGAAATAAAAGTATTCAATTTTTCTTATAATTACTATTCAGTAAATGGTTTAATTGATAAATGTTAAAGTTAAGGGTGATATATGAATTTTTTTCAAAATACACAAGTGGTTATAAAATAATCATTGTTGTCGGGGAATATTCGTTTGGTCGTGGAATATTCTTTCTGTCGGGGAATATTCGTACGACGGCGCAGCTATTTGTGGGCCCCATAACGAATAACTGTCGGGTGAAGAAGAAAACGACAAATTTAAGTTTTTACAAATAACGGCGTAGTTGTTACCGTTAACACTGTTGGAATACCCGGTGGTTAAAATACAGTAATACGCGTTATTGCACAGTAGCACACGGTATTGCATAGTATTTTTGAAATTATTGATTCTTACGTAAGAAGACACTACTCAATAATTGTTACAGTAATTACTGTTCAATATTTTATTTTATTGATTCAATAATTGCTACGTTGAAATTTTATATTATTGTTGTTCAATAATTGTTGCTGCACAGTATTTTCCATTATCAGATCAATAATTCATATTATTTGAATAATATTATTATATAACATTATTGGCAATGTCTAGAAAGTTCTGTCTAAGGAGAGGTTTGGTCATCTAATTGCGCGCCAGTAAGGAGAAATCCTTATTGGAAAGCCCCCTCTTTCCTGGGAACGGCCTGGTTGTCATAAATGTGATTCTGTAATATTATATGTGAATAATTAATTATTGATTCATATGATAAGAAAATATTTATTTTATGTGGATATAAATGAGGGATATATTTTTGTGGTTAAAAAATGAAGGAGTTAATGTTGAGATTTTTATCCGTATTTTTGTCGGAATGGAGGTATTAAAAATCAGGGTTTTTGAGATATTTTGCGGTGGTTATAATTTTTAATCCGACCGTTGGATCGTGGTAATATTTGGATATGTTATACATATATAAGTTGAGTATATGTCCACAAATTTTGAACCGTTAAAAATGAACGTATGATTTGTTATGAATTTTAAGAGGTGGCAGATTCGGAAATCAGGTTATAAATCATTTTGGTGGAAAATTCTAGAATTGGTGGGCCTCATTTGTGGTTGGTGAAGAAATGTGCTGAATTATATTTCAAATGTGGTGGGTGGGAATAGTAGCAGGTAAAGCCATCAGGTTGCAGGTCAAACCTACCAAAATTTTCCTATAAATAGAGGGCTAAGTTAGAATTGAAAATCACACCAAAAACATAAGCTTTCTCTCTTTCTCTCTCTATATTATGAAGCATATTTTGTGAGTTTTTAGATACTTGGTGAGTTGCTATTCATCAGTGCAAGTTTCCTTCAGCATCATATTCGATATCCAGTCAGAAGTACTGCTCTTTTGAGGTAAGGGATAGTAAGGGATAGTAAGGGATATTAAGGGTTATGATTTTCAGTTTCGTAATTTTTCTGATCTTCAAAAATTCTGGAAAAATTTGAAATGATATTTTGATGAGCTTTCTTGATTGTATCCAAAAATGGTGATTTTTGGATGTATAGATTGAGAGTTATGAATTTTATGAGAAAAGACTATTTTAAAAGTAACCGCTTATAATTCCTTGTGGTTAACTACAAAATTGATGAAATTTTTATTGGGAGTACATGTATATGATAGAAGTATACTCTGTAAATTTTAGAATTTTTGGACAAAAGTATAATTTTTGATAAATGTCTAAATATTCAGTTGTTTTGGCCATATGAAAAATAGTAAATGACTTTTAAAAATTCTGAGAAAAATATATGTTCACTATGGGACTATATTATGCTAAATTCCAGAAAAGAAATATTTTTGGAACTGATTTGGTATTTTTCATGAAAATGGTTTAGTTATGAGTAAATGAATTAAATATGTTTTGTGAAGAAAGAAAATTAGAAAATAGGATTTTATGGCTTGAGAATCCTATATGAGGTATATGCAGATTTTTGATGAGGGTTTTGGTTATTGTTGATGAAATCTTAAGAGTTGACATTTTATGATGATTAAATGCATTAATTAGTAAAGTGTAAATAATTTAAATAAATTGTTTATAAGCTTAAGAAATGTTATTCTTTCAATATCATTATACCGAAATATTGGTATAAATTTTATTGTGGAATTTCTACCTTTTTGAGTCGGGGTTACTATTCACGAGTTACTATTCACGAGTTACTATTCACGACAAAATTGGTTTCTTTTTCTAACCAAATTATAGTTGATTTATGAATATTACTCTTGAGATTAAATCTATATGTTGATTCTATTAATTTTATTATCATATATAACATTTTTATAACCCTGATGTTGAAATTCTCTTTCACTGGAGTGTAAAGATGGATAGATTATTGGTATGATCATGACTAGGGTTCTCTTTGGCCTGTAGTGCAAAGTTGAATTGTGACTGGTATGATCATGACTATTGAATTTATAATTGAATATCTTAAGCTTAAGTGCAAAGGTGAATTGATCAACATGGTTATAATTATTGTTTATATAAATTCTGAAATGATTATATATTTCTTTGAGATATGAATATATTTGGCCTGTAGTGCAAATATGAATTGTTGATGAATATCTTTGGCATGTAGTGCAAAGATGGCATGTTGATGAATATCTTTGGCCTGTAGTGCAAAGATGAACTGTTGTTGAATATCTTTGGCCGGTAGTGCAAAGATGGTTTGTTGATGAATATCTTTGGCCCGTAGTGCAAAGATGGTTTGTTGATGAATATCTTTGGCCCGTAGTGCAAAGATGGATTTGTTAGTATGATTATAAACAGGAATTGTGATTTGGTATAACCATGATCTTTGATGTTTCAGGTAAAGACAGGTGATGAAAATATTCTTCGTCCTGGGTGCGAAGAAAAATTTATAGTCACAATTATGATTATGAGTTATTCATATGATTGTGGAAAGGAACTGTTGAGTGATGTTACATGGATAAAACATTGTTGGTGGATTTTTAACATGGAGAAGATAATAGACTTTATAGTCTATTTGACTCTTCTAATGGATTGCTCGTTCCGCTGCAACTATGGTTGAAATTTTTATCATTTACCATATGTTCTAAATCTCTGATTTATTGTTGATGAAGGCTATTGATAATTGAATTATCTTTAGTCATGATATTCTTTACTGAGCTAGTTGTGCTCACCCTTTTGCTTCACAATTCCTTTCAGGTAATAAGAGTGTAGCTGGGTCGAGCGGGGGGTAACAAGGGAATAGAACGGTGGTCATCATTTAGTAGTTATATTTGGTGAAGAAAATAGGGTGAGGCGAACCCAACGTTGGAAGGGTGTTTTGTCACTATCATACAAGATGTCTAATGACATACAACCTCGTGTCATCATAGGACAGGGTTGTGCTCATCCACTTGCTGAGTATATCTATGGGCACTACCTATATAATCTTGGTGTTTGTTTGAAGTATAATTCTCAATTAGAGACAGTGGAGATAATGATAAGTCAAGAGAAGACTCACCATTGGGAAGAATATGATAGTAATCTTCTCGTTTTTCTTTGGGGTCTATTGGGTCAACCAAGGATAATTCTGTGGCCATATGATATCTATCATAACCTAGACGCGTGGCCTCCTATGTACGAAGGTTTCCTTGAGCACTTCCCAAAGATTCTAATTTCTAAAACAGTTTTTGACTATACCTTTATGTAAGGTGTTATTGTGAGGTGATATCCACGGTTGGAACATGAGTCACATTTGGTATATATTTGTATCCAAACTCACAGCATATGTGTTGTTATATTTTGCACGATAATTATTGTAATAACGTTGTAGTTATTTTCTGTACCATGTATTTGACGACTCAGAATGGGTTGGGTGGAATGGACCTGTTTTGGGGTTGTCACAACTATTCACAAAGTACTATTCGCTGATACTATTCATAAAGTACTATTCTCAGGTACTATTCATAAAGTACTATTTACGGGTACTGTAAGAACCCGAATTTTTAAAAAATATTAAAATAAAAATTTAGTAAATAAAATTTTTAAAGCATGAGATGGGTTTGAACAAGGATATATATACATATATGTGTTGTGAGGTATGTGGTGTGGTGTTGTATAGGGTAAAATAAATTATGCAATAAGTGAATTCTGTGTTTAATAAGTATATTATTATTATATATTTGTTGTTTATTGAAGAAGCGAGTTATTTGAATTAAAGAAGATGGATAGAAATTTATCTATCGATATTAAATAATTTATGTGAAATTATTTTATAATAGTAAGTTGGTGACATTAAATATCTTTGATAATCACCAATTTTTTGAGTATATGTTTGAGTATGTATCGTCTAAGGCAGTGCAAGCATACCCTTTAATGGTGGATGTATGGGAGCTGGGCTAAACAATTCCTTCAGAGAGCGGAGGTATGTACGAATTAGTAACCGATCTAACTCACTGTGAAAACAGTGTAGATGAGACAAAAACTAATTTATTGGTTGTTTGTGGAAAACCACTCAGTGTACTATTTTGAATACCATTAAAGACTCGATGTGTGCGAGGTTTGGACTTGTATATACGTACGTTATTGACGGGAGAATAAAGCCGATATATCTTTAGATAAATATTGGTTAGAGATTTATTGACTAATATGGGAATATGGTTAAATGTATAGATTAAAGAAAGAAGAGTTGAACTTGAAGTTTAATCTCTAAATTATTGAAGAATGTAGTCATTGGAGATTCATTTTGGTTAGTGTAACATTCCATAATTTTAAAGTGTTATAATAAATATTTATTGATTTATATAAATATTTAATGGATATGTTTATTGATGGAATAATTAATTGTTCAATTTGAGTGATGTGGTGTATTTAATTATTTGTTGAATAAATAATTAAATAGTAAATATTAAATATTTATTGGCAATATTAAATATTTATTGAATTATATGGCAATTTGAATAGATGTGATTTAATTAATTATTTGCTATGTAAATAATTAAGGAGCTAAATAAATTAATTATTATGAGATTTTATAATAATGGAGTTTAATTGAATAAGCTAGAGAGCTTATAATGATTTTAAATAAATAATAATATTTAAATGAGAAATTGTAGTTTGAAATATTAGTTGATTAAATGAAATTAAAATTGTAAAAAGAATTATAATTGTTTATGTGTTAAAATAATTTAATAGATTAATGTTTAATTGATTTATTAATTTAATAAAGGTATGACTAATAACCTTGTTATAAATGAGTTATTAAAATAAATTAAAAGAGTTTAATGTAGTTTTGCCAAACATGCCTTATTGCATAATAAGTCTTTAATCTAATAGTGTTTTAGCAAACAAGGTATAAGGATTAATGAGTTATTTTATTTAGACTAGCCAAACAAGCCTTATGGCTTTTAAATTTCAAAACTTATATAACTGATATATTTATATCAGTACTTATATTGTATAATTAATATATATTATTACTATATACGTTATATTTTATAGTACGTATGTTAGAGTTAGGGACTCAGTTGAACTTTACAGAGAGAAAAGAAGAAGAAGAAGAAGAAAGAAATACAGAGAGAAAACTAGAGAGAATTGAGAGATATTTTAACAGGTTTTGGAGAAAAGCTTGACAATCAAAGAAGATAATATCATCATCTTCCTAATCCAAGGTAGGAGCTCCATCTTTTTCTTTAAAAATTTAGTTTTCTTCTTCTAAAAAGTTCTCTGTGATTTTTATAAAAGATAAATTGTTGTTATGTTTATAATTTGGCATGATTATTGATTATATGATTGTTTTATGAGTTATATATGATTATAAGATATATTAGTTCATGTATGTATGTATTTTATGAAGAAATTATTTTACAGAGAGTTTTTATGAATGAGTATGGCTTTAGTTAAAATGGAAATTAAGGTGTATTTAGTTGTTGTATTGATAAATTGATGATAAGAATTGCTAGAGTATGTAACATCATAATCATGATGCTTAGAATTTACTGTTTTGGTTGAATAACAAAATCACAGTATTGATTTTCATGGAAGATATCAAAAATGGAGTTTTTGACAAAAATATTAAAATTGGGTGTTGAATATTTGATGTTTGTGCTAATTTATGAGTAGAAACATGTTAGAAGTCTTTACTATATGTTTATATGAAGTTCATATATAAAATAGATGATAATCAGTCTATTAGATTCGAGCTTTTTGGCCAATTTGGCTTTTTCTTTCATGGTTGCCGAAGCTGTCAGTCGACGCTGACAGTTCGCGCCGCGGCGCGGCCCAGCAGTTCATTGCTGGCGCCGCAGCGCCATCACCATGACGTAAGCTCGGCCTGTTGCACAATCACTGCGCTGCAGCGCCGGCTCATAGTATAATCGCTGCGCCGCAGCGCCGACTCCGCGCCGCAGCGCGAGCCACAGTACAAACTGTGGCGCCGCGGCGCGACTTAGCAGAATGGTCTGACAGTTTTGTTTAAGTGTACAAAACTTGAAAATAAATGTTATGTGTTGATTATAATAATGTTAAATGATAATTTCAGTAGTATTAGACTATGAACTATCATGTTATTAAGTATTATCTACTTGAAAAATAATTGATTATGTGAATGGGTAATTCAACCCATATAATGAATGTAATTGTTTATATAAATGTACAATGTTGGCTAGGACTAATTATGTCAATATGACATAGGTATAGGGTATTAATTCAAGGGGTAAGAGTGTAGCTTGTGCTAAAGGCAAGTTTCCTAAACCTACCTTTTACATTGAGCAAGTTTCTAAGCCTTAACTTTTGATATTTAGCAAGTTCTTTATTGTATAAGTTTTCTAATCATTGGTGTTATTGAATTAATTATTGTTTCAATTTCGATTATCATATAATGGTGTAAATTTATTTGGAGCAAATTATTCTTGTACTTAACTTGTGGTTTAGCATGTATAATTATATACATGTTGTGGATGTTTATTATTCAATTAATCTTGTCTTATTATTGTTCAAGCAAGGTAGGTTATAATTATTCAAATTGTATGCTATTAGATTATCCCTAAAGCATGATGTCAATTTATAAACATCAATTAAACTATGATTATTCCATAGTATACAGTTATGTCGTTTGTAATCAACTAAACCTTAGTTGATTACCGTTGAATTCTAAATTATCCCATGATGTATCCAAACCAAACTCACTTTGGTACGAACTTGTATTCTAAATACTGAGAAGAACAACTCTTTTGTAAGAGGTTACGCTTAGCGTTGAAATGATTGTGCACAATACATTGTACGAAGGGTTGATCCCCCTAAGTACGTGGAGTCCTTATAGTCTTATGACTGTTAAAGTTTAAGTTGAAAGATTACTTATAACTGTGGACATGATTCGTGGTCATTTGACCCTCAGTGAATGTTAAAGTTTTCGGAAAATAATAGAATTTATTGTTCAGTTTTATTGAGCCTAATGTTGACAAATGATGTAAAAGTTTAATGATGTAATTATTGTTATTTCAAGTGGGCCTTGTTTGCTCACTCTTGCCTGTAAAATTTCTTACAGCTAAGGTTGAAACTGGTGATGTACCTAGTACCAGTAAAGGGAAAGGAAAGACGAAACAATGCTGAAGACTTGTAATAGTTGAATAGTTTATTTTCAGACTTGGTTTAAAGATTGTAATGAAGTTTATTTTAATTTTCCACATGAATGATTGTTTGTAAAGGTTATATAACCTGGGAGATTTTTATTTAAGTTTAATCCTACATGGGCAGGTTTTATTATTCAATTTTACTATAATTGGGTGGTTAGAAATGAATGTTTTGATTTCGTGAACACCAAATCCTGAGGAAATGAAGTGCCGGGATTTGGGGGTGTCACAGGTTGGTATCAAAGCCTTAGGTTATGAACCTTAGGTGGGGAAAAAAAGCCTTAGGAAGTAACCTTTGAAAAGATAGTGGAGATAACTCTTATCGAGTTTTAAGAAAGAAGTAATAAAACACTTATGTGCTTATGTGTTTATAACTTATGTGCTCGCGAGTGTCGAGTAGAATGATTAATAACTAAAACTTTAAAATTTTGTTGTCAGGATGACTAATGTCGGAGAATTCAGTCAGGCTAGGGAGGAGGGACCTCAAATGCCTATAGAGGAGGAGCCTCGCGACATTCAGGTAGTTTGGGAACAACTACTGCCACGGGAGTTAGCCCCGTTGGTCACAGTAGTTGAAGATGAGGAGGATGATGTGGAGACAGATGAAGAGGATGAGGAAGAAAGGATTCCACTTAACTCGATAACAGGCCGTATTTACGATGAGGTGCATAACCGCAACGTGGAACTTCTGGATACAGTTGAGGAATTGCAAGAGATAGTAGATGAACAACAGACTGCAATGACACAGAAAGACGATGAGATCCTGGATCGTGAAGAACGACTGACTAACGCCGAGGAGAAATTAATACAGACTGAAGGAGAGAAAGAACAATTGACCGAGATGGTTGCTGAACTGGAGAGCAAGCTGAGAGAAGAAGCTGCTAAGAGGGCAAGAGCTGAAGATGCATACGAGGAAGCTTATCAACGAACTGGAAGAGCAGCGAGAGACGCGCAGGCAGAGAGGATGAAGATGGAAGGGATGGATAAAGTATTTAACACCGCAATTAATCGAGCTCAAGATCGGGTCATGGGATATCTGATTCAGTCCGAGACGCTGCCATCATTCGTGTTAGATCGCAGAACAATGTTTCGAGTCATGGAGGAAGAACGTGATAGGGCTACGAAGTACCTTAATAGATCATCATAGAAAATGTGTCGGTAATGTACGTAATAAGTATTAAATAATGTGTAAGTCCCTAGTGTTAAGTAACCATGGGATATGATAATAATGATGTTGTCCTGAAACTTTTGTAGTTCAGAAAAGGAATGTAGATAGCAGAGATGCTATTGTGTTATGTTTTCAGAAAGTTTATGAATAAATAAATGTTATTATTTTGTTCAAAGTGTTATGTGCTATTGGGGTATCTCTTTTATAGAGGCAAGTTAATTAGAAATACTTAAAGAAGTTGAGTAATGGTCTAATAGATGTTTTATTTTAACAGAAAATGCCTCCCAGACGTCAGCCAACACGACAAATAACCACTAAAGGAACTAACAATAACGACAATGTTGATGCGAATCCCGTTCAACAACTAGTAACACTACTGACAGGAGCGTTACAGAATCAACCTCAAAACCAAGGTACAACGTTTAAGGAGTTTAAGGCGGTTGGACCACCTGAATTTCGTGGGTCCATGAATCCAGTCGAAGCACAAACCTGGATTATGGAGATAGAGAAGGTGTTCGATGTCGCTAGGGTAGGGGATGATCAGAAGACTGCTTTTGCAACGTTCATGCTGAAAGCAGAAGCTAGTTATTGGTGGCAGGCTAATAAAACTCATGAAGGGCCAGGAGTGATGACTTGGGATAGGTTCAAGGAGTTGTTTTTCGAGACCTATTTCCCGGAGAGTTCGAAGAGTCAGCTGGAAGTACAGTTTCTAGAATTGAAGCAAGGGACGATGACAGTATCTGAGTATGTCGCAAAATTCAATGAATTGGCGAGGTTTGCGCCATATCAGGTTAGCACAGATGAGCGTATGGCGAAGAGGTTTGAGCAGGGACTGAAGCCATGGTTGTACAGTAGGGTTTTCCTGTTCCAATTGAAGACGTTTGCAGTAGTGATGGAGAAAGCAGTACTCGCTGAAGGTGGAGGCGAGGCGGTGATAAAATTTAACCAGGAACAAAAGAAGAGGAAGAATGAAAATGAGGTGAAGAATGGTGGTAGTAGCAGTGGAAACAACAACAATAACAACAACAACAACAACAACAAGAGGAAGTGGAATGGGAGTATGGGTACTGGAAACCAGCAAGGTAACCAGCAGAACAAAAAGTTTGAAGCATGTGCGACATGTGGAAAGTTTCACAAGGGTGCGTGCTTGATGGGAAAACGAGTTTGCTACAATTGTGGCCAGGAGGGTCACATCGCCCCAAATTGCACTCAATCAAAGAAGAATGCGTGCTTCACGTGCGGATCCAAGGATCACTTTGCTTGTGAATGTCCTAAGAAGAAGGAGGGAGTGACAACCAGAAGCAAAGGAGATAACAATGGAGGTGCGTGGGCTATTACAGGACCTGCAGCATCAATCAAAACTACAGCCAGAACCTTTAACATGACTGTGCAAGATGTTGTGCAATCAAAGGATGTAGTTTCAGGTATTATCCCAATCAATGATATTGATGCATATGTATTATTTGATTCGGGTGCTACTTGCTCGTTTATATCTGATGAATTTGCTAAGAGGTTAGAATTGCCTAGAGAAGAACTGAATTTTCCTTTGAACATATAAATTGCGAATAAGGAAATAATCCCTGTTAGATTCGTATACAAGAACTGTAGGGTGAACATTAAGGAGAATGTCTTGTTGGTAGATTTGATTCCGATTAGACTGGGGGAATTTGATGTAATTTTGGGAATTGATTGGTTGTTCAAATGCGGAGCGGTAATTGACTGCCAAAAGAAGTGTGTAAACCTTATGACTCCGTCAAAGGTAGTATTTTATGGTAGCAAGTCGCCGAGACAAATGAAATGTCTGACGACTATGCAGGCCAAGAAATTGTTGAGTCAAGGTTGTGTGGGCTATTTAGCTTACATAGTCGATACTCAAAAGAAGGGGGTAAAGCTGGAAGAAATACCAGTAGTAAGGGAATTCGAAGACGTTTTTCCAGAGAATTTGCCAGGACTTCCGCCTGACAGAGAAATTGAGTTCGTGATCGACTTAGTACCGGGAACAGCACCGATATCGAAGGCCCCGTACAGAATGGCTCCGTAGTAGAAATGAAGGAACTAATGGTTCAGTTGCAAGAGCTGCTGGACAAGAAATATATTCAACCAAGCGTATCGCCGTGGGGAGCGCCAGTTTTATTTGTGAAAAAGAAGGACGGGTCAATGCGTCTTTGCATTGATTATAGGGAATTAAACAAAGTCACTATTAAAAACAAATACCCGTTGCCAAGAATAGATGACTTGTTTGATCAACTGAAGGGTGCTAAGTACTTTTCGAAAATAGATTTGAGAAGTGGTTATCACCAATTGAAGGTAAGAAAGGAGGATATACCACGAACGGCATTCAGAACTCGGTATGGACATTACGAGTTTCTGGTGATGTCTTTTGGTTTAACCAATGCACCTGCTGCGTTCATGGATTTGATGAACAGGGTGTTTAAACCATTCCTAGACAAGTTTGTGGTGGTATTCATTGATGACATTCTAGTGTATTCCAAAACTCAAGAAGAACACGTGGAACACCTACGTCTGACATTGGAGACACTAAGAAAGGAAAAACTGTACGCGAAGTTCTCTAAGTGCAAATTTTGGCTCGACCGTGTACAATTTTTGGGGCATGTGATTGACAAAGATGGGATCTCAGTGGATCCGTTGAAAGTGGAAGCAGTAATCAATTGGGAACAACCAAAAACACCGTCGGAAGTGAGGAGTTTCTTGGGACTGGCTGGTTATTATAGAAGATTTATTCAAGATTTTTCTAAGATAGCCACTCCGCTAACAAATTTGACAAAAAAAATTGTAAAATTCGTTTGGACGGAGAAGTGCGAAGAGAGTTTCCAAGATTTGAAGAAGAAGTTAAGTGTGGCACCTGTATTGACTTTGCCAGATAATACAGGAAATTTTGTGGTATATAGTGATGCCTCACATAAAGGGTTGGGTTGTGTTCTTATGCAGAACGGCAAAGTTATTGCCTATGCATCCAGACAATTGAAGGATTATGAGAAGGGGTATCCGACTCATGATTTGGAATTAGCTGCAGTGGTGTTTGCTCTAAAGATACGGAGACACTATCTTTATGGAGAGAAATGTGAGATCTACACAGACCACAAAAGTCTGAAATATATTTTCACTCAGAAGGATTTGAACATGCGTCAAAGAAGGTGGATGGAATTAATAAAAGATTACGATTGTGAGATCTTTTATCATCCAGGTAAAGCGAATGTAGTTGCAGATGCTTTAACCAGGAAAGGTCGGGAGAAGTTGATGCTGATAACAACTCAAAAGGAGCTCATTTCAGCAATGCCAAAATTGGAGTTGGAAATCAAATTTCCAAAAGAATCTGACGAACAACTATTCCAGATAGAAGCTGATCTAACTTTAGTGAATAAAGTGAAAATTGCTCAATTACAAGATGGAGAGTGTGGAAAAATCAAAGAGAATTTGGGTGAAGGCGGAGATGTAAAATACAAGGTCGATACTGAAGGTTTACTACGGTTCGATGGAGGAATTTGGGTTCCAGCAGTGCTAGAGCTGAAAGAAGAAATTCTGACTGAAGCTCATAGCTCAAAGTATTCAATTCATCCATGAAGCACGAAAATGTATCAGGATTTGCGCCGACATTTTTGGTGGCCAAATATGAAAAGAGATGTTGCTGAATGCGTAGCGAAATGCTTGACATATCAGAGAGTAAAAGCCGAACATCAAAGACCCAGCGGATTACTCCAACCGTTAGAAATACCGGAATGGAAGTGGGAACAGATCACGATGGATTTTGTGGTGGGTCTTCCAACTACTCAGAAAGGATGCGATGCTATTTGGGTAATAGTGGACAGACTGACGAAATCAGCGCACTTTTTACCAATAAAGATTAGATTCAATCTTGATCAGTTGGCAAGATTGTACATTAAGGAGATCGTTTCGAGGCACGGAGTGCCCAGTATCAATTGTGTCTGATAGAGATCCGCGGTTTACATCGAATTTCTGGAAGAGACTACAAGAATGTATGGGAACACAGTTGCGAATGAGTACGACTTATCATCCACAAACAGATGGCCAAAGCGAACGAACAATTCAGACATTGGAAGATATGCTAAGAGCATGTGTCATGGACTTTAAAGGAAGCTGGGAAGATCAACTACCATTGGTGGAATTTTCTTACAACAACAGTTATCACGCGAGCATCGGCATGCCACCTTACGAGGCATTGTACGGCAGAAAGTGTAGAACCCCACTGTGTTGGGATGAAGTCGGTGAACGCCAACTGTTAGGACCAGAACTGGTACAACAAACTGCTGATGTTGTCAAACTCATCAGGACAAGACTGGTAGCAGCTCAAGACAGACAGAAAAAGTTTGCTGATCAACACAGACAAGATCGTACATTTGACGTAGGAACTTTGGTATCCTTAAAAGTTTCTCCCTGGAAAGGGAAAATTCGTTTCGGTAAAATGGGAAAGCTAAGCCCGAGGTTTATTGGACCCTTTGAAGTGCTGCGAAGAGTGGGAGAAGTGGCTTACGAGGTACCTCTACCTCCAGAATTGGAAAATATTCATAATGTCTTTCATATTTCGGTGTTACGACCATATAAACCCGACTACAAACATGTAATCGAGTATGAACCGTTGCAGTTCGAGAAAGATTTTTTTTATGAAGAGGTTCCTATCCAGATAGTCGACAGGAAAGAACAAGTGCTCAGGAATAAAGTGATACCTTCTATGAAGGTGATATGGAGGAATCACAACGCTGAAGAAACTACGCGAGAACTCGAAGAGAAAATGATGAAAGAATACACTGAGTTATTTGTTTAATCTGTGTCTTCGATTCTGGGGACAGAATCTTTGTAAGTAGGGAAGAATGTAACGAATGATTTGTTTGAATTGTGATTCTGAGGACAGAATCCTTGTAAGGAGGGAATGATGTAACATTCCATAATTTTAAAGTGTTATAATAAATATTTATTGATTTATATAAATATTTAATGGATATATTTATTGATGGAATAATTAATTGTTCAATTTGAGTGATGTGGTGTATTTAATTATTTGTTGAATAAATAATTAAATAGTAAATATTAAATATTTATTGGCAATATTAAATATTTATTGAATTATATGGCAATTTGAATAGATGTGATTTAATTAATTATTTGCTATGTAAATAATTAAGGAGCTAAATAAATTAATTATTATGAGATTTTATAATAATGGAGTTTAATTTAATAAGCTAGAGAGCTTATAATGATTTTAAATAAATAATAATATTTAAATGAGAAATTGTAGTTTGAAATATTAGTTGATTAAATGAAATTAAAATTGTAAAAAGAATTATAATTGTTTATGTGTTAAAGTAATTTAATAGATTAATGTTTAATTGATTTATTAATTTAATAAAGGTGTGACTAATAACCTTGCTATAAAGGAGTTATTAAAATAAATTAAAAGAGTTTAATGTAGTTTTGCCAAACATGTCTTATTGCATAATAAGTCTTTAATCTAATAGTGTTTTAGCAAACAAGGTATAAGGATTAATGGGTTATTTTATTTAGACTAGCCAAACAAGCCTTATGGCTTTTAAATTTCAAAACTTATATAACTGATATATTTATATCAGTACTTATATTGTATAATTAATATATATTATTACTATATACGTTATATGTTATAGTACGTATGTTAGAGTTAGGGACTCAGTTGAACTTTACAGAGAGAAAAGAAGAAGAAGAAGAAAGAAATACAGAGAGAAAACTAGAGAGAATTGAGAGATATTTTAACAGGTTTTGGAGAAAAGCTTGACAATCAAAGAAGATAATATCATCATCTTCCTAATCCAAGGTAGGAGCTCCATCTTTTTCTTTAAAAATTTAGTTTTCTTCTTCTAAAAAGTTCTCTGTGATTTTTATAAAAGATAAATTGTTGTTATGTTTATAATTTGGCATGATTATTGATTATATGATTGTTTTATGAGTTATATATGATTATAAGATATATTAGTTCATGTATGTATGTATTTTATGAAGAAATTATTTTACAGAGAGTTTTTATGAATGAGTATGGCTTTAGTTAAAATGGAAATTAAGGTGTATTTAGTTGTTGTATTGATAAATTGATGATAAGAATTGCTAGAGTATGTAACATCATAATCACGATGCTTAGAATTTACTGTTCTGGTTGAATAACAAAATCACAGTATTGATTTTCATGGAAGATATCAAAAATGGAGTTTTTGACAAAAATATTGAAATTGGGTGTTGAATATTTGATGTTTGTGCTAATTTATGAGTAGAAACATGTTAAAAGTCTTTACTATATGTTTATATGAAGTTCATATATAAAATAGATGATAATCAGTCTATTAGATTCGAGCTTTTTGGCCAATTTGGATTTTTCTTTCATGGTTGCCGAAGCTGTCAGTCGACGCTGACAGTTCGCGCCGCGGCGCGGCCCAGCAGTTCATTGCTGGCGCCGCAGCGCCATCACCATGACGTAAGCTCGGCCTGTTGCACAATCACTGCGCCGCAGCGCCGGCTCATAGTATAATCGCTGCGTCGCAGCGCCGACTCCGCGCCGCAGCGCGAGCCACAGTACAAACTGTGCCGCCGCGGCGCGACTTAGCAGAATGGTCTGACAGTTTTGTTTAAGTGTACAAAACTTGAAAATAAATGTTATGTGTTGATTATAATAATGTTAAATGATAATTTTAGTAGTATTAGACTATGAACTATCATGTTATTAAGTATTATCTACTTGAAAAATAATTGATTATGTGAATGGGTAATTCAACCCATATAATGAATGTAATTGTTTATATAAATGTACAATGTTGGCTAGGACTAATTATGTCAATATGACATATGTATAGGGTATTAATTCAAGGGGTAAGAGTGTAGCTTGTGCTAAAGGCAAGTTTCCTAAACCTACCTTTTACATTGAGCAAGTTTCTAAGCCTTAACTTTTGATATTTAGCAAGTTCTTTATTGTATAAGTTTTCTAATCATTGGTGTTATTGAATTAATTATTGTTTCAATTTCGATTATCATATAATGGTGTAAATTTATTTGGAGCAAATTATTCTTGTACTTAACTTGTGGTTTAGCATGTATAATTATATACATGTTGTGGATGTTTATTATTCAATTAACCTTGTCTTATTATTGTTCAAGCAAGGTAGGTTATAATTATTCAAATTGTATGCTATTAGATTATCCCTAAAGCATGATGTCAATTTATAAACATCAATTAAACTATGATTATTCCATAGTATACAGTTATGTCGTTTGTAATCAACTAAACCTTAGTTGATTACCGTTGAATTCTAAATTACCCCATGATGTATCCAAACCAAACTCACTTTGGTACGAACTTGTATTCTAAATACTGAGAAGAACAACTCTTTTGTAAGAGGTTACGCTTAGCGTTGAAATGATTGTGCACAATACATTGTACGAAGGGTTGATCCCCCTAAGTACGTGGAGTCCTTATAGTCTTATGACTGTTAAAGTTTAAGTTGAAAGATTACTTATAACTGTGGACATGATTTGTGGTCATTTGACCCTCCGTGAATGTTAAAGTTTTCGGAAAATAATAGAATTTATTGTTCAGTTCTATTGAGCCTAATGTTGACAAATGATGTAAAAGTTTAATGATGTAATTATTGTTATTTCAAGTGGGCCTTGTTTGCTCACTCTTGCCTGTAAAATTTCTTACCGCTAAGGTTGAAACTGGTGATGTACCTAGTACCAGTAAAGGGAAAGGAAAGACAAAACAATACTGAAGACTTGTAATAGTTGAATAGTTTATTTTCAGACTTGGTTTAAAGATTGTAATGAAGTTTATTTTAATTTTCCGCATGAATGATTGTTTGTAAAGGTTAGATAACCTGGGAGATTTTTATTTAAGTTTAATCCTGTATGGGCAGGTTTTATTATTCAATTTTACTATAATTGGGTAGTTAGAAATGAATGTTTTGATTTCGTGAACACCAAATCCTGAGGAAATGAAGTACCGGGATTTGGGGGTGTCACAGTTAGTATAATGACATAGCATGTATGGAGCATGTGAAAGGATTTGCGAGTTAAGTTCTGTTTCTATTAAAGCATAACTTGTCTGCGTCTTAACTTGAGGTGGCGCGGCCGCGCCACTCTCAAGCCTAAGACCAGAGCGGTCGCGCCGGCCTGTAGACAGTTCATGATGAGTTTGTAATATGAACTTTAGGAATTGTGCATTATTAACTAATATGTTATAATAAGGACCATAATTTGTGTTCCAACCGCCCATGAATGGATTGAGATAACGAATCATGAATTGAATGAGAATTTAGTTATGGAGATTAATATTGGCTAATTAAGTTATATTATGGAATATTATAATTTAATGCTAAAAGCCTTGTGAGGTAGTGGCATGATAGTAAATTGAATGAAAGGAGTATTCACTTAAGTAAAATGGTGAATTAATATATGTGCTTTACATAAAGAAAATGAAATGATTATGTTAATTAATTTTAGTATTTGTATATATTACATAATATGGTAATATATGAAAGGGTTTAATATTTGAAAGATGTTAGTGTAAAGATTGAGAAAGTTGTCTTAGGACGATCGAATAATTATACGCATAGTGTATAATTTAAATAATTAATGGAGTAGATATTAATTATTTTAAGTGAAAAGGTAATACATATTACAAGTTTAAAGTAAGCTAAATAATTTAGCATTAAGATAAAGTGTGTCACACAAACCTCATATTAAATAAATATTATAATAAAGAGGAATTGGGGAAAAGCCAAACGTGGCCTAGACCCCTAATATTTTATTAAAGAGATAATGAGCTTGAGTTATATGACTCTAGTAAATGAGATAAATGAGCCTTGTGTGTGGCCTGAGTATTAAAGTTAAATCAGACTAAAAAGTTTAACTGAAATTATTAAAAGAGAATAAATGGTTGATATTAATCATTTTGATATTTAAGTGTGATAAGAAATAATGGGTTGGGAATACCCAATTGAATTATACTTAGCCCAATTAAAATATTATTGAATTAATGTACATGAGTTACATGATATTATGTATTGGTGTATATTTAAAATATAAGTATACTTCTTATATGTGGGTAGGTACATATATATCTGTATATATGTGCCCATAACTTAATTTATTGTAGCAATATTGAGCTAGGAAAATTTGCTAGATGAGCCAAATTGCTAAAATGCTGAGTTGTAAGCTTTTGTCCCAATTAGAGAGTCTCATTTCTCTATTACACGTGAATAGGCCATTGGTCTATCCCCCTCTATTGCGTATAAACAGAAAACTGAATCATTACTATAAGAATGGATGGGGAGGAAGCTGGTAACCACTTTCCACCAACTCTCTCTTAACTGATGGCTTCTCATTCTTCCCGTTAGTTTAATTCTTGGGACAAAACCCAACAATTGGTCCATGGTTTCTCTATAAATGGACACTTTTCATTTCTCAGACAAATTTTTGAGATTTCTGTAAGTTACAATTAGAGATAGAGAGGGAGAAAGGTTCTCTATGAGAATTGAAAGGAAATTATATGGAATCAAAAGAAGAAGAAGAAGGAGTTTGGCAAGCATTTTAAATTGTTCTAACTACGAAGAAATCAAGAGGTAGACAACCCAATTCCAATTGTTAGTTTACATTCTCTCAAAATACTTCTCTGTGATTAGATTTTGAGTAGATGAATTGGGTATAGATTATATGTTTGCACTCTTGAGTATGACTAATTTTTTTTATATATTATACAATCAATTTTAGAGTAATGGGTTTGGGTTTGGTAGTAATATATTGCTTTGGTTTGATTTATAGTCAAAATTAGTAGTAAAGTCCCACTGTAAATGGTAAAACTTGTGATGGATTGTGGCATCCCTCTGAGAAACGAAAAGAACGCAAGTTAAACGAACCAAATTGGTTGAGAAACGAATTTGTAGTGAATGAATTAACTAAATTTGTTAAAACATTAAAATTTAGTATGAATATGAGTTTTAGATTAATCTTTGGGTTAGTTAATATTTTTGAAGTGTCATAATTACTCTGTAGATGAGTAGCTAAGAGTTTAACGAGTTCAACGAATCAAAAACCAACTAATTCAGACTTAAAGTGAGTAAGTTATGACAAAAACTGTAAACTGGGCAAGGCCAAGCATGGGCGCGCTGCCCAGGAGTGCGGGCGCGCAGCTGGGGGCAGCCAAGTGGTGTGGGCGCGCTGGGACTATGAAGGAATTGGGTGCGACCGCGCCCAAGGTGTGACTGTTATGATTATTTTGACCTGTCTGGGTAAAACGACCATAACCTTTTCATACGAACTCCGATTGAGGTGATTCAAGATGATCCGAAACGAGGATGAATAGACCTACAACTTTTGTTCTTTAAGGTTTTCAATTTGAGGTCATTAGGAAGGGTCATAATAGTCATCGTTGTGACTATTACGTATTCAGAGGCGATCGGAGGGCGTCGATCGAGGACATACGCAAGTATAGTGCTCCCGACGATGTAATATGTTATTCTAAGTGATAAAACATGAATATGCATGATAATAGACATGTTATATGGCTAAGATTACTTCTCATAATGAAATGCTTTAACAGTGATTTCTAAAAGAAAAGTTAAAGTTTTTGAGAAACCGAAGTTGATGAATTTGGTGTCCTTTCAGTTTGGACTTGGACCCTATGTACGTATATCAACGTGCATGAAATGTAGTTGTTAAGTTACCTTGCATATACTATATCGTTATAGCTTGGGTTAAACTGTTTTGAAAGAAAACGCTAAAGTTTTGAGAACTAATAGCTTCAAACATTTTATAAATGGTATTATGACCTTGATAGCATGTATACAAGGTTTAATTATGCATGATGTAAGATTCAAAGTTGTTTCACATGTATTGGATTTCATTGATTTGGTTTAAAATGATTTCAAAGGCAAACTCAGATATTTTGCAAACTAAGTTTTATATACATGGAGTGGTTATATTTTGACCTTGTAAACGGGTGTAGAAACATGTACAAACAAATAAGGCATGTGAGTTGAAGTTGCCTTGCATGATTAGTTAAGCATGATATAAGTTATTAAGCATGTTTTGAAAGTAAAGACTATACTAATTGTGTAAATAAGTTTGATACACATGAGCATGCATATTAAAGAATCGTTAGAATCGTTATGTGACTTAATGGTTAACATATCGAGTCCCTTGATTGAATAAACCTATTTAGCCTCGATTAAATAGTTTTGAAAAGGATGATGTAACGTGTGACAACCCCAAAACAGGTCCATTCCACCCAACCCATTCTGAGTCGTCAAATGCATGGTACAGAAAACAACTACAACTTTATTACAATAATTGTCGTGCAAAATACAACAACACATATGCTGTGAGTTTGGATACAAATATATACCAAATGTGATTCATGTTCCAACCGTGGACATCACCTCACAATAACACCTTACATAAAGGTATAGTCAAAAACTGTTTTAGAAATTAGAATCTTTGGGAAGTGCTCAAGAAAACCTTCGTACATGGGAGGCCACACGTCTAGGTTATGGTAGATATCATATGGCCACAGAATTATCCTTGGTTGACCCAATAGACCCCAAAGAAAAACGAGAAGATTACTATCATATTCTTCCCAATGGTGAGTCTTCTCTTGACTTATCATTATCTCCACTGTCTCTAATTGAGAATTATACTTCAAACAAACACCAAGATTATATAGGTAGTGCCCATAGATATACTCAGCAAGTGGATGAGCACAACCCTGTCCTATGATAACACGAGGTTGTATGTCATTAGACATCTTGTATGATAGTGACAAAACACTCTTCCAACGTTTGGTTCGCCTCACCCTATTTTCTTCACCAAATATAACTACTAAATGATGACCACCGTTCTATTCCCTTGTTACCCCCGCTCGACCCAGCTACACTCTTATTACCTGAAAGGAATTGTGAAGCAAAAGGGTGAGCACAACTAGCTCAGTAAAGAATATCATGACTAAAGATAATTCAATTATCAATAGCCTTCATCAACAATAAATCAGAGATTTAGAACATATGGTAAATGATAAAAATTTCAACCATAGTTGCAGCGGAACGAGCAATCCATTAGAAGAGTCAAATAGACCATAAAGTCTATTATCTTCTCCACATTAAAAGTCCACCAATAATATTTTATCCCTGTAACATTAATCAACAGTTCCTTTTCACAATTATATGAATAACTCATAATCATAATTGTGACTCTAAATTTTTCTTCGCACCCAGGACGAAGAATATTTTCATCACCTGTCTTTACCTGAAACATCAAAGATCATCGTTATACCAAATCACAATTCCTGTTTATAATCATACTAACGAATTCATCTTTGCACTACGGGCCAAAGATATTCATCAACAAACCATCTTTGCACTACGGGCCAAAGATATTCAACAACAGTTCATCTTTACACTCAAGTAAAAGAGAAATTCAACATCAGGGTTATAAAAATGTTATATATGATAATAAAAATAATATAATCAATATATAGTTTTAATCTCCAGAGTAATATTCATAAATCAACGATAATTTGGTTAGAAAAAGAAACCAATTTTGTCGTGAATAGTACCCGTGAATAGTAACTCATGAATAGTAACTCCGACATGAAAAAGGTAGAAATTTCACAATAATATACATACCAATATTTCGGTATAATGATATTGAAAGAATAATATTACTTAAATTTATAAACAATTTATTTTAATTGTTTACACTTTACTAATTAATGCATTTAATCATCATAAAATGCCAACTCTTACAATTTCATCATCAATAACCAAAACCCTCATCAAAAATCTGCATATACCTCATATAGGATTCTCAAGCCATAAAATCCTATTTTCCAATTTTTTTACTTCACATAACATATTTAATTTATTTTCTCATAACTTGTCCATTTTCATAAAAAATACCAAATCAATTCCAAAAATATTTCTTTTTTGGGATTTATCAGAATATAGTCCCATATTGAACATATATTTTTCTCAGAATTTTTAAAAGTCATTTACTATTTTTCATATGGTCAAAACAGCCGAATATTTAAACATTTATCAAAAATTGTACTTTTGTCCAAAAATTCTGAAATTAACAGAGTATACTTCCATCATATACATGTACTCCCAATAAAAATTTCATCAATTTTGGAGTTAACCACAAGGAATTATAAGCGGTTACTTTTAAAATAGTCTTTTCTCATAAAATTCATAACTCTCAATCTATACATCCAAAAATCACCATTTTTGGACACAATCAAGAAAACTCATCAAAATATCATTTTAAATTTTTCTAGAATTTTTGAAGATCAGAAAAATTACGAAACTGAAAATCATAACAACCCTTAAAATCCCTTAATATCCCTTACTATCCCTTACTATCCCTTACCTCAAAAGAGCAGTACTTCTGATCGGTATGCAAAGCCGAAGGAAACTTGCACTGAATAGCAACTGTCAAAGTATCTAAATACTCACAAAATATGCTTCATAATATAGAGAGAGAAAGAGAGAAAGCTTATGTTTCTGGGGTGTTTTCCAATTCTAACTTAGCCCTCTATTTATAGGAAAATTTTGGTAGGTTTGACCTGCAACCTAATGGCTTTACCTGCTACTATTCCCACCCACCACATTTGAAATATAATTCAACACATTTCTTCACCAACCACAAGTGGGGCCCACCAATTCTAGAATTTTCCACTAAAATGATAAACTCCGAAAATTCAACAATTTCTGAACCAGTCATCTCGTAAAATTCATAATAAATCGTACGTTCATTTTTAACGGTTCAAAATTTGTGGACATATACTCAACTTATATATGTATAACATATCCAAAAATTACCACGATCCAACGGTCGGATTAAAAATTATAACCCCCGCAAAATATCTCAAAAACCCTGATTTTTAATACCTCCATTCCGACAAAAATACGGATAAAAATCTCAACATTAACTCCTTCATTTTTAACCACAAAAATATATCCCTCATTTATATCCACATAAAATAAATATTTTCTTATCATATGAATCAATAATTAATTATTCACAAATAATATTACAGAATCACATTTATGACAACCAGGCCGTTCCCAGGAAAGAGGGGGCTTTCCAATAAGAATTTTTCCTTACTGGCGCGCAATTAAATGACCAAACCTCTCCTTAGACAGAATTTTCTAGACATTGCCAATAATGTTATCTAATAATACTATTCAAATAATATGAATTATTGATCTGATAATGGGAAATACTGTGCAGCAACAATTATTGAACAACAATAATACAAAATTTCAACGTAGCAATTATTGAATCAATAAAATAAAATATTGAACAGTAATTACTGTAACAATTATTGAGTAGTGCCTTCTTACGTAAGAATCAATAATTTCAAAAATACTATGCAATACCGTGTGTTACTGTGCAATAACGCGTATTACTGTATTTTAACCACCGGGTATTCCAACAGTGTTAACGGTAACAGCTACGTCGTTATTTGTAAAAACTCAAATTTGTCATTTTTTTCACCCGACAGTTATTCGTTATGGGGCCCACAAATAGCTGTGCCGTCGTACGAATATTCCCCGGAAGAAAGAATATTCCACGACTAAACGAATATTCCCCGACAACAATGATTATTTTATAACCACTTGCTTATTTTGAAAAAAAATCATATTTCACTCATAACTTTAAACTTTTATCAATTTAACCATTTACTGAATAGTAATTATAAGAAAAATTGAATACTTTTATTTCATAAAATTCGGGGTCTTACAATCTCCCCTTCTTATGAAATTTCGTCCTCGAAATTTACGTACCTGGTATTTCAAAGAGTTGAGAATACCTTCCTTTCATTTCAAATTCTATCTTCTCTGTCATCATAATTTCTCCATTGCACATCTCCTGTATTTTAAATATCATTCTAGAATACAGCTTCAAAACAAGTGTTAATTTAACAAATTAACATATCACATAATATCCCGATATTATGACTGACCAACAAATAAGCTTAGGTAGGACACACTAGCGAATGATTTACTCATCTCTTCCCTCCTAGTTATATTCCCCGATCTCCGCCAGAGACCATATCCCCAAGCTCTGATACCACCTGTGACAACCCCAAAACAGGTCCATTCCACCCAACCCATTCTGAGTCGTCAAATGCATAGTACAGAAAACAACTACAACTTTATTACAACAATTGTCGTGCAAAATACAACAACACATATGCTGTGAGTTTGGATACAAATATATACCAAATGTGACTCATGTTCCAACCGTGGACATCACCTCACAATAACACCTTACATAAAGGTATAGTCAAAAACTGTTTTAGAAATTAGAATATTTGGAAAGTGCTCAAGAAAACCTTCGTACATGGGAGGCCACGCGTCTAGGTTATGATAGATATCATATGGCCACAGAATTATCCTTGGTTGACCCAATAGACCCCAAAGAAAAACGAGAAGATTACTATCATATTCTTCCCAATGGTGAGTCTTCTCTTGACTTATCATTATCTCCACTATCTCTAATTGAGAATTATACTTCAAACAAACACCAAGATTATATAGGTAGTGCCCATAGATATACTCAGCAAGTGGGTGAGCACAACCCTGTCCTATGATGACACGAGGTTGTATGTCATTAGACATCTTGTATGATAGTGACAAAACACTCTTCCAACGTTGGGTTCGCCTCACCCTATTTTCTTCACCAAATATAACTACTAAATGATGACCACCGTTCTATTCCCTTGTTACCCCCGCTCGACCCAGCTACACTCTTATTACCTGAAAGGAATTGTGACGCAAAAGGGTGAGCACAACTAGCTCAGTAAAGAATATCATGACTAAAGATAATTCAATTATCAATAGCCTTCATCAACAATAAATCAGAGATTTAAAACATATGGTAAATGATAAAAATTTCAACCATAGTTGCAGCGGAACGAGCAATCCATTAGAAGAGTCAAATAGACCATAAAGTCTATTATCTTCTCCACATTAAAAGTCCACCAATAATATTTTATCCCTGTAACATTAATCAACAGTTTCTTTTCACAATTATATGAATAACTCATAATCATAATTGTGACTCTAAATTTTTCTTCGCACCCAGGATGAAGAATATTTTCATCACCTGTCTTTACCTGAAACATCAAAGATCATGGTTATACCAAATCACAATTCCTGTTTATAATCATACTAACAAATCCATCTTTGCACTACGGGCCAAAGATATTCATCAACAAACCATCTTTGCACTACGGGCCAAAGATATTCAACAACAGTTCATCTTTACACTCAAGTAAAAGAGAAATTCAACATCAGGGTTATAAAAGTGTTATATATGATAATAAAAACAATATAATCAATATATAGTTTTAATCTCCAGAGTAATATTCATAAATCAACGATAATTTGGTTAGAAAAAGAAACCAATTTTGTCGTGAATAGTACCCGTGAATAGTAACTCGTGAATAGTAACTCATGAATAGTAACTCCGACATAAAAAAGGTAGAAATTCCACAATAATATACATACCAATATTTCGGTATAATGATATTGAAAGAATAATATTACTTAAATTTATAAACAATTTATTTTAATTGTTTACACTTTACTAATTAATGCATTTAATCATCATAAAATGCCAACTCTTACAATTTCATCATCAATAACCAAAACCCTCATCAAAAATCTGCATATACCTCATATAGGATTCTCAAGCCATAAAATCCTATTTTCCAATTTTTTTACTTCACATAACATATTTAATTTATTTTCTCATAACTTGTCCATTTTCATGAAAAATACCAAATCAATTCCAAAAATATTTCTTTTCTGGGATTTATCAGAATATAGTCCCATATTGAACATATATTTTTCTCAGAATTTTTAAAAGTCATTTACTATTTTTCATATGGTCAAAACAGCCGAATATTTAGACATTTATCAAAAATTGTACTTTTGTCCAAAAATTCTGAAATTAACAGAGTATACTTCCATCATATACATGTACTCCCAATAAAAATTTCATCAATTTTGGAGTTAACCACAAGGAATTATAAGCGGTTACTTTTAAAATAGTCTTTTCTCATAAAATTCATAACTCTCAATCTATACATCCAAAAATCACCATTTTTGGACACAATCAAGAAAACTCATCAAAATATCATTTTAAATTTTTCTAGAATTTTTGAAGATCAGAAAAATTACGAAACTGAAAATCATAACAACCCTTAAAATCCCTTAATATCCCTTACTATCCCTTACTATCCCTTACCTCAAAAGAGCAGTACTTCTGATCGGTATGCAAAAACGAAGGAAACTTGCACTGAATAGCAACTCTCAAAGTATCTAAATACTCACAAAATATGCTTCATAATATAGAGAGAGAAAGAGAGAAAGCTTATGTTTCTGGTGTGTTTTTCAATTCTAACTTAGCCCTCTATTTATAGGAAAATTTTGGTAGGTTTGACCTGCAACCTGATGGCTTTACCTGCTACTATTCCCACCCACCACATTTGAAATATAATTCAGCACATTTCTTCACCAACCACAAGTGGGGCCCACCAATTCTAGAATTTTCCACCAAAATGATAAACTCCGAAAATTCAACAATTTCTGAACCAGTCATCTCGTAAAATTCATAATAAATCGTACGTTCATTTTTAACAGTTCAAAATTTGTGGACATATACTCAACTTATATATGTATAACATATCCAAAAATTACCACGATCCAACGGTCGGATTAAAAATTATAACCCCCGCAAAATATCTCAAAAACCCTGATTTTTAATACCTCCATTCCGACAAATATACGGATAAAAATCTCGACATTAACTCCTTCATTTTTTAACCACAAAAATATATCCCTTATTTATATCCACATAAAATAAATATTTTCTTATCATATGAATCAATAATTAATTATTCACAAATAATATTACAGAATCACATTTATGACAACCAGGCCGTTCCCAGGAAAGAGGGGGCTTTCCAATAAGAATTTTTCCTTACTGGCGCGCAATTAAATGACCAAACCTCTCCTTAGACAGAATTTTCTAGACATTGCCAATAATGTTATCTAATAATACTATTCAAATAATATGAATTATTGATCTGATAATGGGAAATACTGTGCAGCAACAATTATTGAACAAAAATAATACAAAATTTCAACGTAGCAATTATTGAATCAATAAAATAAAATATTGAACAGTAATTACTGTAACAATTATTGAGTAGTGCCTTCTTACGTAAGAATCAATAATTTCAAAAATACTATGCAATACCGTGTGCTACTGTGCAATAACGCGTATTACTGTATTTTAACCACCGGGTATTCCAACAGTGTTAACGGTAACAACTACGTCGTTATTTGTAAAAACTCAAATTTGTCATTTTTTTCACCCGACAGTTATTCGTTATGGGGCCCACAAATAGCTGTGCCGTCGTACGAATATTCCCCGAAAGAAAGAATATTCCACGACTAAACGAATATTCCCCGACAACAATGATTATTTTATAACCACTTGCTTATTTTGAAAAAAAATCATATTTCACTAATAACTTTAAACTTTTATCAATTTAACCATTTACTGAATAGTAATTATAAGAAAAATTGAATACTTTTATTTCATAAAATTCGGGGTCTTACATAACGCCCCGAAATCTGGTCTATCTTCACACCCGGACTCCGTGCGTCACTGTCTCACTTCTTACCAATCATACATCATTATTTACTGAAATATAACAACATACATTCTCAACTCCCAGGTTCTCAAAACCTTATAAACCTTCTCATTACAAATAATGATAATTATATTATTCCTTTCATCTTACAAGAGTGACTTTTATCCACCACCAATGACACATACAGTTCATTAAACTAGTCTATAGTTTAATTCATCTTTCTACCTTACAAGTCTTCACTTGATCTTCACACACATTCACATACTGAATGGCACTTCGTCTGGATACCGCTTAGCTTGATCTTTACGGGATCCTTAAGTTCTTTCTAACATCGTTCGCTGAAAATGTTTTTCATTTAATGCAAGTGTGAGCATTCAATTGCCCAGCAAGTCATCATAGTTTGAACAAACAAGTTCAGAATTTAAACATTTCTTTAGAAATTCAATAACCGAACAAAGGTTATGAAGCAGCTTAAATAATAGGAATAATCTCGATTCCTATCATCTTAAAACCATACTCACATTCGCTTTGAAATACTTTCATTCTTCTACCTTTTTCATACACATTCTGTCTGGCTAGAATCATTAGCACAGACTTAACAAAAATGATTCATGAATAAACCGAGCATACTTGTATAGAAATGTTTGATCACAAAACAGTTCATCTCATAGAAACACCGAAGTTCTCACATTGTGGCACAAGGCCTCATACATTCTACACCTTGTACAAATATCGCACATTCGCACATAGACAGAACTTCTCAAGTTCAACATCTGGGAAGTTTAAGAAACTAGCATCCATTTAAAATATGAATGAAGTTAGGAAACTTGCCTTACGCATAGCTACAGCTTACGCTGAACTGCTCATTCCAAATCCCTATATAGCACATAAGGAAATAACACGTACACCAATTAGTCATATACTTGACTTACGCATTGGTTTACTTAACTTTACTTCTGAAGGTTCGCGTTCTTGTAATTTAAGCTTACACGACTAACTTTCATTACCAGATTACGGCTTTATGACATACTGAGATGTCTTACTCAAAACGTTCATCATCTTTGATGATTTACATTCTTATCTTCTTCTTATACTTCTCTTAGGACTCAGTACACATCGCTTCTCTGCTACTAGTCCATATGGTACTCTGAGTGGTTTCCCACAAACAACCAACAAACAAGTTTCCGTCTCATCTACACTGCCATCACAGTGAGTTAGATCGGTTGCCAGTTTGGTATATACCTTCGCTCTCTGAAGGAATTGTTTAGCCCAGCTCCCATATGTCAACCATCAAAGGTTACGATTGTACAACCACCTAACTTCTCTTAACTTATATGAACCATTAAACTATACTGTTCGTTAAGTCAAACTTATATTCCTTACAGCTTTCTGGCAACTAAATGTCATACCTCATGATTCATTCTTTATCGTCTAAGTCATACAGTCTTTTGTACACTCGGAACGATCATTCAATGTCAATACTATGAGGTCATAGCGTTAACCATTTCATATGAATTTATTCATATCTTCAAACGTCCAGTTCCTTCCACTCAAAACGTTTATCCAAGTTATACTTATTAACTTGGCTTCTTAACGTTATACGTTATTATCTTCAACTTAATTTCTTCACCATTCACGGCTAAACTTAGTCTTCATTACATTACGGTTAAACCATACACGGAGTGTAGGTTCTGCCCGTTTAACACTCGCTTACACTCAACCCTTACGCTGGTTAAAGTGTTCAGCGCTTACTTTTCATTCTATCATTCTCATCCGACTTATATTCGGCTTTCAGTAATCTTATTACCGTTCGTTACGGCTCTCTTGATATTCGTATCTTACTTACTACCTTCATCAACGTCTATGTCATACAACCAGGGTATACTTAGAACGTTTGTCCAACGCGAATACAATTCACAAGGATCATTTACGTATTCAATGTTCACGTTGCTCGTCTCTTAATCTCTCATTCAACCTTTATTCAAGGTTTTAATCGCTTTCAATTGTTATCCATCCCATGAACCCCATGTTCATTATTCTTTCTTAATATCAAAGCCATACTGTTCGTTGTATGCTAAGATCGATCGTTCTTCGCAACAACGTTGCATTCACAGCGTCTATACGCTCTACGTTCATCTTACAATGCCATGCCATAACATCGGAATGTTATTCATTACCTTCATCACTCAACGTTTAAGGAATCACAATCATAACAATCCCTCACATTCATTCATTACAACTACGGTCCCCGGCTATCGGTTACGTAATCTAGCGTTTACATTCTTTATCTTTTAATCTCGTTTAATCTTTTCGTTCAACCTTTATTAAAGGTTTAAGACACTTGATTAAGTGTTACATTACGTGAACTATATGTTCATACTTCTTTCTTGCACATCCCCCGAGAAATTGAGAACTAAAAATCTCATTTCTGGGCATTGCCCTGCACCGGCGCTGTGACTTCGTGCCCTTTCTTTCTTCTCGCGCTGCGGCGCGACCTACTTCTCTCTCCTCTCTTCCCGGACTGGCGCTACGGAGCCTGTAACATTCAATATTTTTTTTAAAATGTAAGTTATAAATATTTATTGATTTATATAAATATTTACTGGATGTGTTTATTATTGAATAAGTAATTGTTCAATTTGATTGAGTTTATTTAGTTAATTATTTATTTGCTAAATAATTAATGTAATTAGTTAATTATTTATTTGTTAAATAATTAATGTGTTATGTGGATTGAATTATGTGATTAAGTAATTTATTTAATAAATTATTATTTCATAAAGTGTGACAAATAACTATGTGATAAAGAGTTATTAAAATAAATTAAGGTCATTTAATTTAGTTTTGCCAAACAAGGTGTAAGTATATTAATCATTTAAATTTTGATGGGTTGCCAAACAAAGCCTTATGGCTTTTGGGTTTCTTTTGAATTTAAACTATTAATTAAATAAATAAAATAAATATATAATATATATTATTTTGAGTAACTGCTATATTAATACGATCATTAGTTGAGCGTCAGTTTTTATTGAATTGAAAAGGCGAGCGTTGGTTTTTTTAGTATACGTATATTGCTATTTGGTTTACCTTAGAGTTGTCTGCTAAAAAAAAGAAAAAAAGAAAGGAGAGAGTTCTCAGAGAGTTGAGTGAGAGAAATAGCAAAAGAAAGTCATCATTGTTTAACAAAGATTGTCTAAAACAAAAGGTATGTACATAACTTAACCATAGATATTTTACGCCATATATTTTATGTGAATTTATATTGTCTCTATGTTCTCAATTTGACTGTAAGACGAAGTTCTTTACAAACTTTCTAGAATTCGAATGTTTTATTATTTGATTATGAAATCATGTGTATTAGTAGATAACATATATGTTGATGATTGTATGTTCAATAATGTATAGGTAAGAGTATGATAAATTACGTATACGCGAAAGGAATGCTTTTTTTTTTACAGTAAACTTATATGCATGAATATGAAATTTTTTGAAAGTTAATAAAAATTAGTATGTGATTATGTTAATTGAGACTTGTGTGTAATTGGGTAAGAAATTAAGCAGAGCAAGGAATCGAATGGAGACGGCTGTGTTTACTGTGTCAAGATATTTCTTCAACGGAGTCTGTATTTTTAAAAAAACACAGTGTTTTCAGAGAATTAGTTCTCTGCTATTGTTGTTTAGTAGTGTAAAATTAGTACACAAATGCTTCATAACTTTTATGTGTAATTTTCATGAAGTTATACATGTTGTTAGATGCCATTGGTTGTTAAAAATAAATTAGACAGTAGCTTTGCTCTGTCTTTTCTGTGAGTTTCGGCGCCCCAGCGTCAAAATTCACGCCCCAGCGCCAAATTTCGCGCCCTGGCGCCATGGTTGGCGCCCCAGCGCCAAAATGAGCTAGTAGCTCGCGCCCCAGCGCTGAAGCTCGCGCCCCAGCGCCGTAGCTCGTGCCCCAGCGCCACTGTTCCGCGCCCCGGCGCCGGAAAAGTGTCCTAGTTGGGCAGTTTTGACCTCCTGTAGGAAAACAGCCATAACGTTTTCATACAAACTTCGATTGAGGTAATTCAAGATGATTCGGAAAGAGGACAAGTAGACCTACAACTTTCATGCTTTAAGTTTTTTAATTTGAGGTCTGTAACAGTAGTCAAAATGGCTATCTTTAGGACTGTTGTGTATTTAGAGCCAATCGGAGGGCGTCGGGATGCACGAACGCATGTGCAACCCTTTGGGTATTAGTATAACTTAATGATAACATGTTGGACATATATTAGGATGTTGTATCAAGTTGTTAATGTACATGTGGTGCAATGACATGATCACTTAAGTAGTTGTAATAAAGCTAAAAAGTAATGTTCATGAAAAGATGTGTTGTTGTTTAAACTTAAAATTAGTTAGTAGCTATAGTAAGAGTAATAAAGGAACTCATAAAGGTAATGTTAGTGTAACTAATGTGTATTGTCAATACATATGGTATGTGTAGGACTTGGGGTGAACGTGAATAGTAATTGTTTAACCTACGCACGAGGCAAGTTCCCTAACCTTTGCTACTTTATTATTCAGCAAGGTTACTTTTCACTGTTATGTTATAGTTATGCAAGTTCTCTAACTCTACTTTTATAATTGTGCAAGTTTTCTTAACTCTAAACTAGTTATATTAGCGTGCAAGTACCTTTAGTTTATCGTTCAAGTTATTATTTGTTGTGCATGCTTGATATTAAATTCTAAAATGTAACCCTAGCTTAACGTTGTTCAAAGCAAGGTATGATAAATTATTCAATTGTTATGCTATTAGATTATTCCTAAAGTATGAACTTAGAACGAAATGTTTATTCAGTATGATCATTCAATAACATAGTGTTATTATCTTGTATTCAACTAATCCTTAGTTGATGTCCGTTGAACTCCAAATTACCTTGAAAGCTTATCCAAACCAAACTTACTTTGGTGCGGACTTGTATTCTAAATACTGAGATGAACAACTCTTTTAATAGAGGTTTACGCTTAGCGTTGAAATGGTTGTGCACAATACATTATACGAAGGGTTGATCCCCCTAAGTACGTGGAGTCCTTATAGTCTTATGACTGTTAAAGTTAAAGTTGAAAGATTACTTATAACTGTGGACATGATTCGTGGTCATTAGACCCTCAGTGAATGTTATAATTTTCAGAAAGTTAATAGAATATATTGTTCAGTTCTATTGAGCCTAATATTAGTAATTGATGTGAAAGTTTAAAGATTTACTTATTGTTATTTCAAGTGGGCCTTGTTTGCTCACTCTTGCCTGTAAAATTTCTTACAGCTAAAGTTGAAATGGGTGACGTACCTAGCACCAGTAAGGGAAAAGGAAAGATAAATAAATATTGAAGACTTGTAATAGTTTTGATAGTTTACTTTTAGAATTTGATTTAAAGATTGCAATGAAGTTATTTAATTTTCCGCATTTGAATGATTGTTGTTAAAGGTTGGATAACCTGGGAGATTTCTTTTATTTAAGTTTAATCCTGTATGGGTAGGTTTTCTTTTATTATTCAATTCTATTATGATTGGGTAGTTAGAAATGAATGTTTTGATTACGTGAACACCAAATCTTGAGGTAATGAAGTACCGAGATTTGGGGGTGTCACAGGTTGCTATCAAAGTTTTAGGTTATGAACCTTAGGTGGGGGAAATGCCCTAGGAAGTAACCTTTGAAAAGATAGTGGAGATAACTCTTATCGAGTTTCAAGGAAGAAGTAATAAAACACTTACGTGCTTATGTGTTTATAACTTATGTGTAAGACCCCGAATTTTATGAAATAAAAGTATTCAATTTTTCTTATAATTACTATTCAGTAAATGGTTTAATTGATAAATGTTAAAGTTAAGGGTGATATATGAATTTTTTTTCAAAATACACAAGTGGTTATAAAATAATCATTGTTGTCGGGGAATATTCGTTTGGTCGTGGAATATTCTTTCTGTCGGGGAATATTCGTACGACGGCGCAGCTATTTGTGGGCCCCATAACGAATAACTGTCGGGTGAAGAAAACGACAAATTTAAGTTTTTACAAATAACGGCGTAGTTGTTACCGTTAACACTGTTGGAATACCGGTGGTTAAAATACAGTAATACGCGTTATTGCACAGTAGCACACGGTATTGCATAGTATTTTTGAAATTATTGATTCTTACGTAAGAAGGCACTACTCAATAATTGTTACAGTAATTACTGTTCAATATTTTATTTTATTGATTCAATAATTGCTACGTTGAAATTTTATATTATTGTTGTTCAATAATTGTTGCTGCACAGTATTTTCCATTATCAGATCAATAATTCATATTATTTGAATAATATTATTATATAACATTATTGGCAATGTCTAGAAAGTTCTGTCTAAGGAGAGGTTTGGTCATCTAATTGCGCGCCAGTAAGGAGAAATCCTTATTGGAAAGCCCCCTCTTTCCTGGGAACGGCCTGATTGTCATAAATGTGATTCTGTAATATTATTTGTGAATAATTAATTATTGATTCATATGATAAGGAAATATTTATTTTATGTGGATATAAATGAGAGATATATTTTTGTGGTTAAAAATGAAGGAATTAATGTTGAGGTTTTTATCAGTATTTTTGTCGGAATGGAGGTATTAAAAATCAGGATTTTTGAGATATTTTGCGGTGGTTATAATTTTTAATCCGACCGTTGGATCGTGGTAATATTTGGATATGTTATACATATATAAGTTGAGTATATGTCCACAAATTTTGAACCGTTAAAAATGAACGTATGATTTGTTATGAATTTTAAGAGGTGGCTGATTCGGAAATCAGGTTATAAATCATTTTGGTGGAAAATTCTAGAATTGGTGGGCCCCACTTGTGGTTGGTGAAGAAATGTGCTGAATTATATTTCAAATGTGGTGGGTGGGAATAGTAGCAGGTAAAGCCATCAGGTTGCAGGTCAAACCTACCAAAATTTTCCTATAAATAGATGGCTAAGTTAGAATTGAAAATCACACCAGAAACATAAGTTTTCTCTCTTTCTCTCTCTAGATTATTGAGTGTATTTGAGTATTTAGATACTCTGTGAGTTTCTATTCATCAGTGCAAGTTTCCTTCAGCCTTATACCGATCAGAAGTACTGCTCTTTTGAGGTAAGGGATAGTAAAGGATAGTAATGAATTTTAAGGGTTGTTATGATTTTCAGTTTCGTAATTTTTCTGATCTTCAAAAATTCTGGAAAAATTTGAAATAATATTTTGATGAGTTTTATTGATTGTGTCCAAAAATGGTGATTTTTGGATGTATAGATTGAGAGTTATGAATTTTATGAGAAAAGACTATTTTAAAAGTAACCGCTTATAATTCCTTGTGGTTAACTCCAAAATTGGTGAAATTTTTATTGGGAGTACATGTATATGATAGAAGTATGCTCTATGAATTTCAGAATTTTTAGACAAAAGTACAATTTTTGATAAATGTCTAAATATTCGGCTATTTTGGCCATATGAAAAATAGTAAATGACTTTTAAAAATTCTGAGAAAAATATATGTTCACTATGGGACTATATTATGCTAAATCCCAGAAAAGAAATATTTTTGGAACTGATTTGGTATTTTTCATGAAAATGGTCTAGTTATGAGTAAATGAATTAAATATGTTTTGTGAAGAAAGAAAATTAGAAAATAGGATTTTATGGCTTGAGAATCCTATATGAGGTATATGCAAATTTTTGATGAGGGTTTTTGTTATTGATGATGAAATTGTAAGAGTTGGCATTTTATGATGATTAAATGCATTAATTAGTAAAGTGTAAACAATTAAAATAAATTGTTTATAAATTTAAGTAATGTTATTCTTTCAATATCATTATACCGAAATATTGGTATGAATTTTATTGTAGAATTTCTATCTTTTGTGTCGGGGTTACTATTCATGAGTTACGAATATTACTCTTGAGATTAAAACTATATGTTGATCATATTATTTTTATCATCATATATAACATTTTTATAACCCTGATGTTGAAATTCTCTTTCACTGGAGTGTAAAGATGGGTAGATTATTGGTATGATCATGACTAGGGTTCTCTTTGGCCTGTAGTGCAAAGTTGAATTGTGACTGGTATGATCATGACCATTGAATTTATAATTGAATATCTTAAGCTTAAGTGCAAAGGTGAATTGATCAACATGGTTATAATTATTGTTTATATAAATTCTGAAATGATTATATATTTTTTTGAGATATGAATATATTTGGCCTGTAGTGCAAATATGAATTGTTGATGAATATCTTTGACATGTAGTGCAAAGATGGCCTGTTGATGAATATCTTTGGCCTGTAGTGCAAAGATGAACTGTTGTTGAATATCTTTGGCCTGTAGTGCAAAGATGGTTTGTTGATGAATATCTTTGGCCCGTAGTGCAAAGATGGTTTGTTGATGAATATATTTGGTCCGTAGTGCAAAGATGGATTTGTTAGTATGATTATAAACAGGAATTGTGATTTGGTATAACCATGATCTTTGATGTTTCAGGTAAAGACAGGTGATGAAAATATTCTTCGTCCTGGGTGCGAAGAAAAATTTATAGTCACAATTATGATTATGAGTTATTCATATGATTGTGGAAAGGAACTGTTGAGTGATGTTACATGGATAAAACATTGTTGGTAGATTTTTAACATGGAGAAGATAATAGACTTTATAGTCTATTTGACTCTTCTAATGGATTGCTCGTTCCGCTGCAACTATGGTTGAAATTTTTATCATTTACCATATGTTCTAAATCTCTGATTTATTGTTGATGAAGGCTATTGATAATTGAATTATCTTTAGTCATGATATTCTTTACTGAGCTAGTTGTGCTCACCCTTTTGCTTCACAATTCCTTTCAGGTAATAAGAGTGTAGTTGGGTCGAGCGGGGGTACCAAGGGAATAGAACGGTGGTCATCATTTAGTAGTTATATTTGGTGAAGAAAATAGGGTGAGGCGAACCCAACGTTGGAAGGGTATTTTGTCACTATCATACAAGATGTCTAATGACATACAACCTCGTGTCATCATAGGACAGGGTTGTGCTCATCCATTTGCTGAGTATATCTATGGGTACTACCTATATAATCTTGGTGTTTGTTTGAAGTATAATTCTCAATTAGAGACAGTGGAGATAATGATAAGTCAAGAGAAGACTCACCATTGGGAAGAATATGATAGTAATCTTCTCGTTTTTCTTTGGGGTCTATTGGGTCAACCAAGGATAATTCTGTGGCCATATGATATCTATCATAACCTAGACGCGTGGCCTCCCATGTACGAAGGTTTCCTTGAGCACTTCCCAAAGATTCTAATTTCTAAAACAGTTTTTGACTATACCTTTATGTAAGGTGTTATTGTGAGGTGATATCCACGGTTGGAACATGAGTCATATTTGGTATATATTTGTATCCAAACTCACAGCATATGTGTTGTTGTATTTTGCACGATAATTATTGTAATAAAGATGTAGTTGTTTTCTGTACCATGTATTTGACGACTCAGAATGGGTTGGGTGGAATGGACCTGTTTTGGGGTTGTCACAGGTGGTATCAGAGCTTAGGGATATGATCTCTGGCGGAGATCGGGAAATATAACTAGGAGGGGGAGAGATGAGTAAATCCTTCGCTAGTGTGTCCTACCTAAGCTTATTTGTTGGTCAGTCATAATATCGGGATATTATGTGATATGTTAATTTGCTAAATTAACCCTTGTTTTGAAGCTGTATTGTAGAATGATATATGAAATACAGGAGATGAGCAATGGAGAAATTATGATGACAAGGAAGATGGAATCTGAAATGAAAGGAAGGTATTCTCAATTCTTTGAAATACCAGGTACGTAAATTTCGAGGACGAAATTTCATAAGGAGGGGAGATTGTAAGACCCCGAATTTTATGAAATAAAAGTATTCAATTTTTCTTATAATTACTATTCAGTAAATGGTTCAATTGATAAATGTTAAAGTTAAGGGTGATATATGAATTTTTTTCAAAATACACAAGTGGTTATAAAATAATCATTGTTGTCGGGGAATATTCGTTTGGTCGTGGAATATTCTTTCTGTCGGGGAATATTCGTACGACGGCGCAGCTATTTGTGGGCCCCATAACGAATAACTGTCGGGTGAAGAAAACGACAAATTTAAGTTTTTACAAATAACGGCGTAGTTGTTACCGTTAACACTGTTGGAATACCCGGTGGTTAAAATACAGTAATACGCGTTATTGCACAGTAGCACACGGTATTGCATAGTATTTTTGAAATTATTGATTCTTACGTAAGAAGGCACTACTCAATAATTGTTACAGTAATTACTGTTCAATATTTTATTTTATTGATTCAATAATTGATACGTTGAAATTTTATATTATTGTTGTTCAATAATTGTTGCTGCACAGTATTTTCCATTATCAGATCAATAATTCATATTATTTGAATAATATTATTATATAACATTATTGGCAATGTCTAGAAAGTTCTGTCTAAGGAGAGGTTTGGTCATCTAATTGCGCGCCAGTAAGGAGAAATCCTTATTGGAAAGCCCCCTCTTTCCTGGGAACGGCCTGATTGTCATAAATGTGATTCTGTAATATTATTTGTGAATAATTAATTATTGATTCATATGATAAGGAAATATTTATTTTATGTGGATATAAATGAGAGATATATTTTTGTGGTTAAAAATGAAGGAGTTAATGTTGAGGTTTTTATCAGTATTTTTGTCGGAATGGAGGTATTAAAAATCAGGATTTTTGAGATATTTTGCGGGGGTTATAATTTTTAATCCACCGTTGGATCGTGGTAATATTTGGATATGTTATACATATATAAGTTGAGTATATGTCCACAAATTTTGAACCGTTAAAAATGAACGTATGATTTGTTATGAATTTTAAGAGGTGGCTGATTCGGAAATCAGGTTATAAATCATTTTGGTGGAAAATTCTAGAATTGGTGGGCCCCACTTGTGGTTGGTGAAGAAATGTGCTGAATTATATTTCAAATGTGGTGGGTGGGAATAGTAGCAGGTAAAGCCATCAGGTTGCAGGTCAAACCTACCAAAATTTTCCTATAAATAGATGGCTAAGTTAGAATTGAAAATCACACCAGAATTCATAAGTTTTCTCTCTTTCTCTCTCTAGATTATTGAGTGTATTTGAGTATTTAGATACTCTGTGAGTTTCTATTCATCAGTGCAAGTTTCCTTCAGCCTTATACCGATCAGAAGTACTGCTCTTTTGAGGTAAGGGATAGTAAGGGATAGTAATGAATTTTAAGGGTTGTTATGATTTTCAGTTTCGTAATTTTTCTGATCTTCAAAAATTCTGGAAAAATTTGAAATGATATTTTGATGAGTTTTATTGATTGTGTCCAAAAATGGTGATTTTTGGATGTATAGATTGAGAGTTATGAATTTTATGAGAAAAGACTATTTTAAAAGTAACCGCTTATAATTCCTTGTGGTTAACTCCAAAATTGGTGAAATTTTTATTGGGAGTACATGTATATGATAGAAGTATGCTCTATGAATTTCAGAATTTTTAGACAAAAGTACAATTTTTGATAAATGTCTAAATATTCGGCTATTTTGGCCATATGAAAAATAGTAAATGACTTTTAAAAATTCTGAGAAAAATATATGTTCACTATGGGACTATATTATGCTAAATCCCAGAAAAGAAATATTTTTGGAACTGATTTGGTATTTTTCATGAAAATGGTCTAGTTATGAGTAAATGAATTAAATATGTTTTGTGAAGAAAGAAAATTGGAAAATAGGATTTTATGGCTTGAGAATCCTATATGAGGTATATGCAAATTTTTGATGAGGGTTTTTGTTATTGATGATGAAATTGTAAGAGTTGGCATTTTATGATGATTAAATGCATTAATTAGTAAAGTGTAAACAATTAAAATAAATTGTTTATAAATTTAAGTAATGTTATTCTTTCAATATCATTATACCGAAATATTGGTATGAATTTTATTGTAGAATTTCTATCTTTTGTGTCGGGGTTACTATTCATGAGTTACGAATATTACTCTTGAGATTAAAACTATATGTTGATAATATTATTTTTATCATCATATATAACATTTTTATAACCCTGATGTTGAAATTCTCTTTCACTGGAGTGTAAAGATGGGTAGATTATTGGTATGATCATGACTAGGGTTCTCTTTGGCCTGTAGTGCAAAGTTGAATTGTGACTGGTATGATCATGACCATTGAATTTATAATTGAATATCTTAAGCTTAAGTGCAAAGGTGAATTGATCAACATGGTTATAATTATTGTTTATATAAATTCTGAAATGATTATATATTTTTTTGAGATATGAATATATTTGGCCTGTAGTGCAAATATGAATTGTTGATGAATATCTTTGGCATGTAGTGCAAAGATGGCATGTTGATGAATATCTTTGGCCTGTAGTGCAAAGATGAACTGTTGTTGAATATCTTTGGCCCGTAGTGCAAAGATGGTTTGTTGATGAATATCTTTGGCCCGTAGTGCAAAGATGGTTTGTTGATGAATATCTTTGGCCCGTAGTACAAAGATGGATTTGTTAGTATGATTATAAACAGGAATTGTGATTTGGTATAACCATGATCTTTGATGTTTCAGGTAAAGACAGGTGATGAAAATATTCTTCGTCCTGGGTGCGAAGAAAAATGGTTGAAATTTTTATCATTTACCATATGTTCTAAATCTCTGATTTATTGTTGATGAAGGCTATTGATAATTGAATTATCTTTAGTCATGATAATCTTTACTGAGCTAGTTATGCTCACCCTTTTGCTTCACAATTCCTTTCAGGTAATAAGAGTGTAGCTGGGTCGAGTGGGGGTAACAAGGGAATAGAACGGTGGTCATCATTTAGTAGTTATATTTGGTGAAGAAAATAGGGTGAGGCGAACCCAACGTTGGAAGGGTGTTTTGTCACTATCATACAAGATGTCTAATGACATACAACCTCGTGTCATCATAGGACAGGGTTGTGCTCATCCACTTGCTGAGTATATCTATGGGCACTACCTATATAATCTTGGTGTTTGTTTGAAGTATAATTCTCAATTAGAGACAGTGGAGATAATGATAAGTCAAGAGAAGACTCACCATTGGGAAGAATATGATAGTAATCTTCTCGTTTTTCTTTGGGGTCTATTGGGTCAACCAAGGATAATTCTGTGGCCATATGATATCTATCATAACCTAGACGCGTGGCCTCCCATGTACGAAGGTTTCCTTGAGCACTTCCCAAAGATTCTAATTTCTAAAACAGTTTTTGACTATACCTTTATGTAAGGTGTTATTGTGAGGTGATATCCACGGTTGGAACATGAGTCACATTTGGTATATATTTGTATCCAAACTCACAGCATATGTGTTGTTGTATTTTGCACGATAATTATTGTAATAAAGTTGTAGTTATTTTCTGTACCATGTATTTGACGACTCAGAATGGGTTGGGTGGAATGGACCTGTTTTGGGGTTGTCACATTATGTGCTCGCGAGTGTCGAGTAGAATGATTAATAACTAAAACTTTAAAATTTTGTTGTCAGGATGACTAATATCTGAGAGTCTAGTCAGACTAGGGAGGAGGGATCTCTAATGCCTATAGAGGAGGAGCCTCGCGACATTCAGGTAGTTTGGGAACAACTACTGCCACGGGAGTCAGCCTCGTTGGTCACAGTGGTTGAAGATGAGGATGATGATGTGGAGACGGATGAGGAGGATCCCGTGGAGTTGCCACATGAGGATGAAGATAACGAGGACGAGGAAGAGGAGACTCCACTAACCTCGATGGCTGCTCGTATGTATGATGAGGTCTACGACCATAACGTGGAACTTCAAGACACAGTTGAGGAGTTGCAGGAGATAATAGCTGAACAACAGACTGCAATGACACAGAAGGACGACGACATCTGGGATCGAGATGAATGTCTAACTAATGTTGAAGAGAAGCTGATGCAGACTGAAGGAGAAAAGGAACAACTGATCGAGACGGTCGTGGAACTGAAGAAAAAGCTGAATGAAGAAGCTACCAAGAGGGCGAGAGCTGAAGACGCATACGAGGAAGCTTATCAACGAACTGGAAGAGCAGTAAGGGACGCACAAGCAAAGAGGATGAAGATGGAAGAGATCGATAAAGTATTCAATACCGTGATCAATCGAGCTCAAGATCGGGTCATGGGTTATCCAATTCAATTCGAGGCTCTGCCATCATACGTGTTAGATCGCCAAACCATGTTTCGTGTTATGGAAGAAGAGCGTCAAAAGGCGACTGATTATCTTAATAGATCATCGTAGGAAATTTGTATGTTTTGCAAGTAATAAGTGTTAAATAATGTGTAAATCCCGAGTGTTAAGTAACCATGGGATATGAGAATGATGATGTTGTCCTGTAACTTTTGTAGTTCAGGAAAGGAATGTAAATGGCAGTGATGCTATTATTGTTATGTTTTTTTGAAGTTATGATGAATAAATAAAAAGCTATTATTTTATTCAAAAGTATTATGTGGTTATTTTTTTATAGAGACAAGTTAATTAGAAAATACTTAAAGAAGTTGGGTAATAGTCTAATAGATGTTTTTTTCTCTTTTTCTAACAGAAAATGCCTCCCAGACGTGAACCACCCCGTCAGAGAACCAATGCGAGAACTAACAATAACGATGTTGAGGATAATCCCGTTCAACAACTAGTGACATTACTAGCAGGAGTGTTGCAGAATCAACCTCAAAACCAAGGCACAACGTTTAAGGAGTTTAAGGCGGTCGGACCACCTGAATTTTGTGGGTCAGTGAATCCGGTCGAGGCACAGACCTGGATTATGGAGATTGAGAAGATATTTGAAGTCGCTAGGGTAGGGGATGAACAGAAGACTGCTTTTGCAACATTCATGTTGAAAGTAGAAGCTAGTTATTGGCGCCAATAAAACCCGGGAAGGACTAGGAGTGATGACTTGAGATAGGTTTAAGGAGTTATTCTTCGAGACCTACTTCCCAGAGAGTTCTAAGAGTCAGTTAGAGGTTTAGTTTCTGGAAATAAAACAAGGAACGATGGCGGTATCTGAGTATGCCCCGAAATTCAACGAAATGGCAAGATTTGCGCCATATCAAGTCAGCACAGACGAACGTAAGGCGAAGAGATTTGAACAGGGACTGAAGCCCTGGCTGTACAGTAGGGTTTCCCTGTTCCAGTTGAAGACATTTGCAACGGTGATGGAGAAAGTAGTACTTGCTGAAGGTGGAGGTGAGGCAGTGACAAAGTTCAATCAGGAACAGAAGAAGATAAAAAAATGAGAATGAGATTAAGAATGGGGGTGGTAGCAGTGGAAACAACAACAGCAACAACAGCTTGAAGAGAAAGTGGAATGGGAACATGGGTGCTGGAAACCATCAGGGTAACCAGCAAAATAAAAAGTTTGAAGCATGCGCGACATGCGGGAAATTTCACAAGGGTGCGTGCTTGATGGGGAAACGAGTTTGCTACAATTATGGCCAAGAGGGTCACATCGCCCCAAACTGCACTCAACCGAAGAAGAAGGCGTGCTTCACATGCGGATCCAAGGATCATTTTGCTTGTGAATGCCCTAAGAAGAAGGAGGGAGGGACAACCAGAAGCAATGGAGGTAACAATGGAAGTACATGGGCCATTACAGGACCTGCAGCATCAATCAAACCCACAGCCAGAACCTTCAACATGACTGTGCAAGATGCTGTGCAATCAAAAGATGTGGTGTCAGGTATTATCCCAATCAATGGTATTAATGTATATGTATTATTTTATTCGGGTGCTACTTGCTCGTTTATATCTGATGAATTTGCTAAGAGGTTAGAATTGCCTAGAGAAGAATTGAATTTTCCTTTAAACATAGAAATTGCGAATAAGGAAGTAATCCCTGTTAGATTCGTATACAAGAACTGTAGGGTGAACATTAAGGAGAATATCTTGTTGGTAGATTTGATTCCGATTAGACTCGGGGAATTTGATGTAATTTTGGGAATGGATTGTTTGTTCAAATACGGAGCGATAATTGACTGCCCAAAGAAGTGTGTAAACCTTATGACTCCGTCAAAGGTAGTTTTCCATGGTAGCAAATCGCCTAGACAAATGAAATGTCTGACGATTATGCAGGCCAAGAAGTTGTTGAGTCAAGGTTGTGTGGCCTATTTAGCTTACATAGTCGATACTCAGAAGAAGGGTGTAAAACTGGAGGAGATACCAGTGGTTAGAGAATTCGTTGATGTATTTTCGGAGGATTTGCCAGGACTACCGCCTGATAGAGAGATTGAGTTCGTAATCGATTTAGTGCCCGGAACAGCACCGATATCGAAGGCCTCGTACAGAATGGCTCCGGTAGAAATGAAGGAACTCATGGTGCAACTACAAGAACTACTGGAAAAGAAGTATATTCAACCAAGCGTGTCACTGTGGGGAGCGCCGGTATTATTTGTGAAGAAGAAGGATGGATCAATGCGTCTTTGCATTGATTATAGGGAGTTAAACAAGGTCACTATTAAGAATAGGTATCCGTTACCTAGAATAGATGACTTGTTTGATCAGTTGAAGGGTGCTAAATACTTCTCGAAAATAGATTTGAGAAGTGGGTATCACCAATTAAAGGTAAGAAAGGAGGATATACCTAGAACGACATTCAGAACTCGGTACGGACATTACGAGTTTCTGGTGATGTCTTTTGGTTTAACAAATGCCCCTGCCGCGTTCATGGATTTGATGAACAGGGTATTTAAACCATTTTTAGACAAGTTCGTAGTGGTGTTTATCGACGACATTCTGGTGTATTCCAAAACTCAAGAAGAATACGTGGAACATTTACGTCTGACATTGGAGACACTAAGAAAGGAAAAGTTATACGCGAAGTTCTCTGAGTGTGAATTTTGGCTCGATCGTGTACAATTTTTGGGTCATGTGATTGACAAAGATGGGATTTCAGTAGATCCATCGAAAGTGGAAGCTGTAATCATTTGGGAACAACCAAGAACACCTTCGGAGGTGAGGAGTTTCTTGGGGCTGGCCGGTTATTATAGAAGATTTATACAATATTTTTCTAAGATAGCCACTCCGTTAACAAATTTGACACGAAAAGCTGTGAAATTCATTTGGACGGAAAAGTGTGAAGAGAGCTTCCAAGATTTGAAGAAGAAGCTAAGTATGGCACCTGTGTTAACCCTGTCGGATAATACAGGAAATTTTGTGGTGTATAGTGATGCCTCACACAAAGGATTGGGTTGTGTTCTTATGCAAAACGGCAAAGTTATTGCCTATGCATCAAGACAACTGAAGGATTATGAGAAAGGTTACCCGACTCATGATTTAGAATTGGCTGCAGTGGTATTTTAAGAGAGATGATTATAGAATAAGGTCACGACGTGATCTGTTTAAGTTATAAAAGAAAGATGGTCTGTAATGTTTGAATGATTATAGCTTAATGTTATGATGATGGTGTACTATGAAATAGCACGAGATAACTCATGAGGAGTTATAGATGATGTGATACGAGGAATTCGTATCGAGCAAAGAGCAAGTTAAAAGAAAGATAGAGTTAGGTGGGATTTCAATTGAGAACTCATGTAATGGCTGAGTTGTACAAACCTTTGTATGGGTGAGGGTTTTGTGCTTGCACTCAGTTTATCACATTGATAATCATTGGAATGTTTATGTCGCGCTATTTGCTATATACCTATTGAGAAGGTGATTCTTTTCTCATGTGTATAATAGATAGGTAGAGTATAGTTAGAGAATATTATAAGGTTAAGTGCGAGTTCTTAAAACTCATACTTATGGTAGGTTCGTGACTGTGACGCCCCCAAAATTAGGTATACATCACCCATCTTGGGTCGTCAGATACATAGTACAGAATACAAATACAACTTACTAATACAACTGTCGTGTACAATACGATAAAACATAAACTGTGAGTTTGAATACAAATATTATCTTCTAGAGAGTATTCATACTTAAAAGGAGTCCTCATTACATTTATTAACACACCATTACATAGAATAGTGAGGACTACTAACTAATACTATCATTCGGACCATCACTCTGTTCCCCGACTTGCCCCAGCTACGTTCTCATTTCCTGAAGAGAACAGTGAAAGAAAGGGTGAGCTCAACTAACCCAGTAAGAAATATTATGACTAAGATAATGCAGAATAAATTATCATTAGCCTTCAACAATGTTAAACTGATAAAATATAATAGACATCAAGTTTAACTCCAGCGGAATAAGCAATCCATTAAAAGAGTCAAGTAGAAAATAAACTCTACTATCTTTTATGATTTAAAAGGTTTTTCAACACTGTGATCGCTGGGACTCAGCTTAATAAAATAATCCACATCATCGAATCACCCCTGCACTACGGCCAAGGATATTCGTGTATTCATTAATGGTCATGATCATGCCAACAACTGTCCATCAATGCACTACGGGCCAATGAGGACTTTTACCACATCATTTGTAACATTACAGTCATGATTATACCGAATAATCCCTGATCATAATCATACCAAGTCCATCTATGCACTACAGGCCACAGATGACTTTTAACATTTTATAAACATGAGGATGATGACAATGATATAAGAATTCAATAAAACAAGTTCAAGAATTAATTTATCCAAGAATTAACAAAGTCCAAATTGTCAACATGATACTGCTTTGTGGAGTAAAATTCAAGAATGCTTAGAAGAATATTTTCATGAAAAGATACTGGATGAAACGCAATTATCAAGGATATTCCACAAATTTCATGGAGTATAGAAGTCAAAACTTAACCAATTGAGTATAATAAAGAATGAAATAACAAAAGAAATCACCATGCATGCGATAGACCGCACAGACAGGTTATTCCAACAGAATAATAAATAATGGAACCAGGTCCGGCGTAAACGCACAGACAAGATATTCTGACAGAATAATAAATAATCGAACCAGGTCCGGCGTAAAACGCACAGACAGGATATTCCAACAGAATAATAATAAAGACGGAACCAGGTCCGGTGTAAAACACACAGACAGGATGTTCCAACAGAATAATAATAAAGATGGAACCAGGTCCGGTGTAAAACACACAGACAGGATGTTCCAACAGAATAATAGAAGAATGTCACCAAGTATAGGGTAGACCGCGTATACAGGTTATTCCAACAGAATAATAAGAAATGGAATAACAACAGTTCTCTTCATGAATAAGAAAGAATAACACCCCTTACCGATTTAAAGAATAACTGAAATAAGAAAGTAGTTAAGTAGCAGAATACTCTTCTTCTCTCTCTCTATAGTTTCTCTCTCTAGAGTTCAGTGAATTCGTAAGAAATAATGAAGGAATGAGCTGCTATTTATAGAAAAATAGAATGCATAGTAACTAATCCATGAACGGTCCAGATTGATTACTTTAATCTGACGGTCCATATTTAAAGAAAAATCTTTTAAATAAAATATAATATATTCTATTTATAGAATAACTTTAATAAAGTATTCTGTTTTATATAAAAAGATGTTTATGTTTTATTACGATAATAATACGAATAAAACAAAACGTCATTATCGCTAAATAATTCATATTATTAACTGACAATAATTGAATCAAACTGAGTGACTTCTCACATAAGCATTAATAATCAATACCGTGTGCTACTATGCAACCACACGTATTACTGTACTTTTACTACCGAGTAATTCAACAGTATCAATGGTAAAACTTCCGCCGTTATTTTTAATAAAATATTTTTGTCGTTTTCTCAATCCGACAATAATTTCGTGGTGGGGTCCACCAATGATTATGCCGTTGTACGAATATTCCTTGTTAAAACGAATATTCTCCGACCAATCGAATATTATATAACAACTTGCGTACTTTGCAAAATTTATAAATATTACCCACAACTATAACATTATATCAAATTAACTCCATAATATTCAAAAATGATATTTATAGAAAATTCATCTTTATTTATAAAAGTTGGGGTCTTACAGTGACTCATAATTATATGGTATGTTTTTGAACCCCTCAGCGAATGGACGCCTATGGTCTGACTAGGATAAGTTCTTAAACTCATATGATTGTGGCAAGTTCCTGAACTCATAACGTGTGGTAAGTTTGATGAACTAGGGTATAATTAAGTGTGAATGGAGTATTGAGGATGATAGGAATAGATAGACCTATTAAGCAATGGATCATTATAGAAAGTGGAGTTGATAGTGGAAGCATATGTATTCTAAATCTACTAGCTATGCTAGACTTTCGAAATTTATTGACTTCGTGCTGATGTTTACACTTTTATTTTCTTGAAAAACATTGGATCAAATGATGGAACCAATGAGTTTTAACAACAATACTGTTATTCGTATGTCTATGCTAATTGCTTCGGCTAGACAAAAATGATTTGCAATATATCAAAATGTATTTTATATCATTAATGCATCATGTAACCTGGTGCAAAGATGATAAAACGATGGAGTCATCAATGCAGTATTACCTAGTGTTGGATGTGATCTAAGGATCGTCAACCCACTATGGTATGATGTAGTATGATAAAATCACCAAATGACGGAATCCTCAACGGACTGTAAATACAGTGCGGTATCATGACGTCAAAAAAAAAAGATTTTTGAGATTTCTTTAAGATATGAGAATACATATGTATGTATGTATATGTATATTTCGGTAAATGTCCGAGTTATTGTAGAGGTCTATGCTATTTGATTCAGCTAAACAAATATTGAAAGATGTTCATGAAATTCAAGAGTTTCTTGAGAAGTTACGCCAAACCAAATTATTTTGGTGCGGATTCAGATGTTGAAAAGCTGAGATGAACAACACTTTTATAGGGGATTACGCGGAGGCGTTGAGATGTTTGTGTACAATACATTGTACGAAGGGCTGATCACCCTAAGCACGAGGAGTCCCTATAGTCTTATGACTGTTAAAGTTTAAGTTGAAAGATTTCTTATAACTATGGACATATGCATAGCGTTTAAATGTTTGTGCATAATACATCGTACAAAGGGCTTAACACCCTAAGTACGGGGGTCCTTATAGTCTTATGACTGTTAAAGTTGAAGTTGAAAGATTACTTGCAACTGTGGACATAGTTCGTGGTCTTATGACCCTCGGCATGATTTGGAATCTTTTAAATTCCTGACTTATTCATACTACTTCCCAATTATTGAACAATTGCGGAAGATTCTTGTTATTCTGTAAGATGGAAGTGAAAAAGGAAAGCATTCCTTAGAAAGAAGTGAGTCATAGAATACGACACTGAATGATGAATATGTTGAATAAGTGAGAAAAGAGATTTTGAAGTGAGAAATAGATGAGTTATCAAAGAATAATATTAAACTTTTAATAGAAAAATTAATAATTATAGAATGATCTTTGTGGAAAGAAAGTGGTTATAGAAACCAATGAATGAATGAAGTGGTGACGTAAAATCTACTTTGATAGAATGAATGAATAAAAATTAATAAATAAAATTTCGAGGACGAAATTCTTAGAAGAAAGGGTGAATGTAATATCCCGAGTGTTGATGATAACGATCCTTAGAAAAGGAAATGAATAGGTTAAAAGATATATAATACTCAAAATATAATTGAGTTCAAGTGAAGGTTATGAAATGAAACCTAAAATTTGTTAAGGTAACGAATGTAGTAGGAAATATAAAATCAATATTTAGATAAAATAATGAAAGAATACTCTGAGTTATTTGTTTAATTTGTGTCTTCGATTCTGGGGACAGAATCTTTGTAAGTAGGGAAGATTGTAACGAATGAGTGGTTTGAATTGTGATTCTGGGGACAGAATCCTTATAAGAGGGGAATGATGTAACATTCCAAAATTTTAGAATTTTAAATGTAATTTATAAATATTTATTAATTTATATAAATATTTATTGGATGTGTTATTGATTAATACATATTTGTAATTGTTTAATTTGATTTAAGTTGGTTAATTATTTGTTAAATAATTAATTAATAAGTTAAGAAAATTATTATTATAGTGATATTTTAATTTGATGGATAATTAGTGGTATTGAGTTATGTGATTAAATAATTTAATTAATAAATTGTTATTTGAATTAATTAATTAAGTATGAAAACTTAATTAATTAGACGTGTGACAAATAATTATATTATAAGTGGTTATTAAAATAAATTAAAGTAGTTTTAATTTATTTTGCCAAACAAAACTTAAATATATTAAGTCTTTAATTTTAAAGAGTTTTTACCAAACGGAGCCTATGTCTTTTGGATTTTTAAATTTGATTTATTAATAATATAAATTAAATTAAACAAAATATAAATAATATATAATATATTTGGTAACTGATAGTTTAATAGGATCATTAGTATATGGCAGTTACGTTTGGGTTTTAAACGTTTGAAAAGTGCGTTGGTTTTTAGTTTAGGTATTTTGTTTTTGGCTTAAGCCTAAGAAAAATAGAAGTTTGTCTGAGAAAAGTTCAGAGAGAGTTTGAGATAGAAAGGGCTGTGATTCCCAAAACAAGTTCTGAGTTCGTCGAAGCTATTTGATTAACAAGTGTTGTCTAAGCAATTAAAAGGTATGTTGCATAATCTTTACACGTATATATGTTTTACAGTATAATGCTTAAAGTATGTATTCTTGAAATTCACTGTGTATAAGGTTTTTACAAAAATTGTATGTAAACCATGTTTTTATAATTGGTTATGATATTACATGTATTTGTAATTTAAACTAGCATATATATATATATATATATATATATATATATATATATATATATATATATATATATATATATAGTTATGTATGTATGTATGTATGCATGCTAATTACGTATTAAAGGAAGGAAATTTGTTTTTACAGTGAACACATGTGTTGAAGTGATATGTTGGAGTACCATAATTAGTAATTGATTTGTATGCTAATTATGAAATTGAACTGTGATTATATGAATTGGGTAAGAATTAAATAGGATATACTTAGAATAAATCAAATTGTTTTCTAACTATGATCACAGTGCTTACTGTGTTAACAATAGAGTTTTGGGTTTTAAAATTTTGGTTTCAAAGATAAACAGTTTTCTAAAATTATTGTTTAGTAGTTTAAACTAGTATATTCATGTTGGGTAGTGTGTATATGTGTAATTTATATAAATTATACATGTTAATTGTGGTTAATTCCTGTTAAAAATAAAGACAGTAGCTTTGTTATGTTCTTTGGGTTCTGCAAGTTTCGGCGCCCCAGCGCCAAAATTTGAGCCCCAGCGCCAAAAATCGCCCCCCGGCGCCAAAAGTTGGTGCCCCAACGCTGAAATCCACGCCCCAGCACCAATCTCGCGCCCCGGCGCCACTGTATAGCCTAGTCCTCGTGCCCCAGCGCCGGATTTGTAGTCTGAGTTGGACAGTTTTGACCTCCTGTAGTAAAATAGTCATAACTTCCTCATACGAACTCCGATTGAGGTGATTCAAGATGATCCGGAACGAGGACGAGTAGACCTACAACTTTTGTTCTTTAAGGTGTTCAATTTGAGGTCATTTGAATGGGTAAAAATGCTCATCTGTAGGACTATTGTGTTTTCAAAGGCAATCGGAGGGCGTCGGGCATGCACATATGCATGTGTAGTGCTCTTGACCATAAAAGATGATGTCCTAAGTTATAAAACATGAATATTAGTAATTATAATGATGCTTAACATTAATACATGAAGTATTAGATAAGTTATAGAATCATAGTAAGCATACACAAGAGAGGAAAATCGGGCGTGTGACGAATGAACGTCGAAACGCCGTGCCAAGTGTTAATGAACTTAAAAAAAATATTTTAGTTCAAATGAAATGAATATTATAAGATAAGGAATGGATTTAATATAAAACCAATAAGTAGTCCTAGCAAGACTTAAACACTTGAATGAACTGCAAATATGAAATACTGTGAGATATAAGTTGAAAGTTAACACAATTAAGTTGAACATTGTGTATTTATTAATAGGAAAGATTATGAGACATATAGTAGAGTTTACATTACAATTACTATGTGTTGTTATGTCACTAATATTTGATGTGTATAATTATATAATTGCGTAGGGCATGTGAAGTGCAGATAGCTGTAAGCTGTTAAACTGTTATTGGTAAACAACGATCAAGGCAAGTCTTTCGGTTACTATTTTCTACGTGGACTTGATGAACTATTTTAAATTGCATGATATGTTATGCATGTTGAAATCATAAAATGTTAAAGTCAATATATGACTGCATTGTTTTGGCTAAGTAATGATGATTGAGTAAGGAACTCAATCTTTATATTTGTTATGTGAATTAAAAGCATGTATGCCATGTTACTTTAATGAGATGTATGTCGAGCATGTTATTATGTGCTATGTGATGCATGAAAACTGTTAGACTTTGCTGGGCTGTCGAGCTCACTCTTGCAAATAACCACTTTTACAGGTACAAATTTTAAGGTAAAGATATGTGCTAAGTGAGTTATAGAGATCTATATTCACGAAGGTTACTTATGTTTTATGAGAAATGTATTTCATATTTTGAACGTAACATGTTGAATTGTAAGTTGAGCTACCCAATGTATATGGATATTTAGTTATGATGTAAGACTTTGTATAGTCATTTTGTTGTAACGATTCATGATATAAGATTGAATCAAAGAGATGTAATGTAAAGGTTGTGATTCAGGGCAAGAAAGAAGGAAATGTATAAAAGTTTTAAATATTCCTCAATTTTAGTGTTTTTAATATCGAATAATGATGTAAAATTTGAGATTTAATGCATGGTTAACGACCGAAGTGGAGATTTAAATGCTATGAATTTTGGGGTCGTTACAATCTGTATGGAGAGAAATGTGAGATCTACACAGACCACAAAAGTCTGAAGTATATTTTCAATCAGAAGGACCTGAACATGCGTCAGAGGAGATGGATGGAATTGATAAAGGATTACGATTGTGAGATCTTTTATCATCCGGGCAAAGCGAATGTGGTTGCAGATGCTTTAAGCAGGAAAGGTCCGGAAAAATTAATGCTGATAACAACTCAGGAGGAGCTCATTTCAGCAATGACGAAGTTAGAACTGGAAATCAAATTTCCACAGGAAACCGACGAACGACTATTTAATCTAGAAGCAGGTCCAACTTTACTGGACAAGGTGAAAAACGCTCAGTTATAAGATGAAGAATGTGGAAAGATAAAAGAGAATATGGTTGATGGTAACAATACAAAATACAAGGTCGATACCGAAGGATTACTACGGTACGAGGGAAGAATCTGGGTTCCAGCAACACCAGAAGTGAAAAATGAAATCCTGACCAAAGCTCATAGCTCAAGATATTCGATTCATCCAGGAAGCACGAAGATGTATCAAGATTTACGCCCACATTTTTGGTGGCCGAATATGAAAAGGGATGTTGCAGAATGCGTGGCTAAATGTTTGACATGTCAAAGAGTAAAAGCCGAACATCAAAGACCGAGCGGATTACTTCAGCCGTTGGAAATACCGGAATGGAAATGGGAGCATATCACGATGGATTTTGTGGTGGGTCTTCCAATTACTCAGAAAGGATACGATGCGATTTAGGTAATAGTAGACAGACTGACAAAATCAGCACACTTTTTGCCAATAAAGATTAGATTCAATCTTGATTAGCTGGCAAAACTATATATTAAAGAGATCGTTGCAAGACATGGAGTTCTAGTGTCAATTGTGTCAGACAGAGATCTGAGGTTCACATCAAACTTCTGGAAGAGACTACAAGAATGTATGGGAACACAGTTGCGAATGAGTACGGCATATCATCCGCAAACAGATGGCCAAAGCGGACGAACGATCCAGACATTGGAAGATATGTTGAGAGCATGCGTCATGGATTTCAAAGGAAGCTGGGAAGAGCAATTACCGTTGGTGGAATTCGCCTATAATAATAGTTATCACGCGAGCATCGACATGCCGCCATACGAAGCGTTATACGGCAGAAAGTGCAGAACTCCACTGTACTGGGATGAAGTTGGTGAACGTCAACTGTTAGGACCAGAATTGGTGCAACAAACTGCTGACGTTGTTAAACTCATCAGAACAAGATTAGTAGCAGCACAAGACAGACAGAAAAAGTATGCTGATCAACACAGACAAGATCGTGCATTCGACATAGGAACTTTTATATTCCTAAAAGTTTCTCCTTGGAAGGGGAAAATTCGTTTCGGTAAGAAGGGAAAACTAAGCCCGAAGTTTATTAGACCCTTTGAAGTGCTGCGAAAAGTTGGAGAGGTAGCTTTACCTCCAGAGTTGGAAAACATTCATAATATTTTTCATATTTCGGTGTTACGACCATATAAACCCGATTACAATCACGTGATCGAGTACGAACCGTTGCAGTTCGAGAAAGATTTGTCTTATGAAGAGGTTCCTATCCAGATAGTCAACAGGAAAGAACAAGTGCTCAGGAATAAAGTGATACCTTCTGTGAAGGTGATTTGGAGAAACCACAACGCTGAAGAAGCTACGTGGGAACTCAAAGAGAAAATGTTGAAAGAGTACCCTGAGTTATTTGTTTAATCTGTGTCTTCGATTCTGGGGACAGAATCTTTATAAATAGGGAAGAATGTAACGAATGTGTTGTTTGAGTTGTGATTCTAGGGACATAATCCTTTTAAGAGGGGAATGATGTAACATTCCATATTTTTTTTAAAATGTAAGTTATAAATATTTATTGATTTATATAAATATTTACTGGATGTGTTTATTATTGAATAAGTAATTGTTCAATTTGATTGAGTTTATTTAGCTAATTATTTATTTTCTAAATAATTAATGTAATTAGTTAATTATTTATTTGTTAAATAATTAATGTGTTATGTGGATTGAATTATGTGATTAAGTAATTTATTTAATAAATTGTTATTTCATAAAGTGTGACAAATAACTATGTGATAAAGAGTTATTAAAATAAATTAAAGTCATTTAATTTAGTTTTGCCAAACAAGGTGTAAGTATATTAATCATTTAAATTTTAATGGGTTGCCAAACAAAGCCTTATGGCTTTTGGGTTTCTTTTGAATTTAAACTATTAATTAAATAAATAAAATATATATATAATATATATTATTTTGAGTAACTGCTATATTAATATGATCATTAGTTGAGCGTCAGTTTTTATTGAATTGAAAAGGCGAGCGTTGGTTTTTTTAGTATACGTATATTGCCATTTGGTTTACCTTAGAGTTGTCTGCTAAAAAAAAGAAAGAAAGAAATGAGAGAGTTCTCAGAGAGTTGAGAGAGAGAAATAGCAAAAGAAAGTCATCATTGTTTAATAAAGATTGTCTAAAACAAAAGGTATATACATAACTTAACCATAGATATTTTACGCCATATATTTTATGTGAATTTATATTGTCTCTGTGTTCTCAATTTGACTGTAAGACGAAGTTCTTTACAAACTTTCTAGAATTCGAATGTTTTATTATTTGATTATAAAATCATGTGTATTAGTAGATAACATATATGTTGATGATTGTATGTTCAATAATGTATAGGTAAGAGTATGATAAATTACGTATACACGAAAGGAATGTTATTTTTACAGTAAACTTATATGTATGAATATGAAATTTTTTGAAAGTTAATAAAAATTAGTATGTGATTATGTTAATTGAGACTTGTGTGTAATTGGGTAAGAAATTAAGCAGAGCAAGGAATCGAATGGAGATGGCTGTGTTTACTGTGTCAAGATATTTCTTCAATGGAGTGTATATTTTTAAAAAAACACAATGTTTTCAGAGAATTAGTTCTCTTCAACTGTTGTTTAGTAGTGTAAAATTAGTACACAAATGCTTCATAACTTTTATATGTAATTTTCATGAAGTTATACATGTTGTTAGATGCCATTGGTTGTTAAAAATAAATTAGACAGTAGCTTTGCTCTGTCTTTCGGGTTTGGTTCTGTGAGTTTCGGCGCCCCAACGTCAAAATTCACGCCCCAGCACCAAATTTCGTGCCTTGGCGCCATGGTTCGCGCCCCAGCGCCAAAATGGGCCCGTAGCTCGTGCCCCAGCACTGTAGCTCGTGCCCCAGCGCTGAAGCTCAAGCCCCAGCGGTGTAGCTCGCGCCCCAGTGCCACTGTTCCGCGCCCCGGCGCCGGAAAAGTGTCCTAGTTGGGCAGCTTTGACCTCCTGTAGTAACACGGCCTTAACGTTTTCATACAAACTCCGATTGAGATAATTCAAGATGATTCATAAAGAGGACGAGTAGACCTACAACTTTCATGCTTTAAGTGTTTTAATTTGAGGTCTGTAACAGTAGTCAAAATGGCTATCTTTTGGACTGTTGTGTATTTAGAGCCAATCGGAGGGCGTCGGGATGCACGAATGCAAGTGCAACCCTTTGGGTATTAGTATAACTTAATGATAACATGTTGGACATGTATTAGGATGTTGTATCAAGTTGTTAATGTACATGTGGTGCAATGACATGATCACTTAAGTAGTTGTAATAAAGCTAAAAAGTAATGTTCATGAAAAGATGTGTTGTTGTTTAAACTTAAACTTAGTTAGTAGCTATACTAAGAGTAATAAAGGAACTCATAAAGGTAATGTTAGTGTAACTAATGTGTATTGTCAATACATATGGTATGTGTAGGACTTGGGGTGAACGTGAATAGTAATTGTTTAACCTACGCACGAGGCAAGTTCCCTAACCTTTGCTACTTTATTATTCAGCAAGGTTACTTTTCACTGTTATGTTATAGTTATGCAAGTTCTCTAACTCTACTTTTATAATTGTGCAAGTTTTCTTAACTCTAAACTAGTTATATTAGCATGCAAGTACCTTTAGTTTATCGTTCAAGTTATTATTTGTTGTGCATGCTTGATATTAAATTCTAAAATGTAACCTTAGCTTAACGTTGTTCAAAGCAAGGTATGATAAATTATTCAATTGTTATGCTATTAGATTATTCCTAAAGTATGAACTCAGAACGAAATGTTTATTCAGTATGATCATTCAATAACATAGTGTTATTATCTTGTATTCAACTAATCCTTAGATGATGTCCGTTGAACTCAAAATTACCTTGAAAGCTTATCCAAACCAAACTTAGTTTGGTGCGGAATTGTAATCTAAATACTGAGATGAACAACTCTTTTAATAGAGATTTACGCTTAGCGTTGAAATGGTTGTGCACAATACATTGTACGAAGGGTTGATCCCCCTAACTACGTGGAGTCCTTATAGTCTTATGACTGTTAAAGTTAAAGTTGAAAGATTACTTATAACTGTGGACATGATTCGTAGTCATTAGACCCTCAGTGAATGTTATAATTTTCAGAAAGTTAATAGAATATATTGTTCAGTTCTATTGAGCCTAATATTGGCAATTGATGTGAAAGTTTAAAGATTTACTTATTGTTATTTCAAGTGGGCCTTGTTTGCTCACTCTTGCCTGTAAAATTTCTAACAGCTAAAGTTGAAACGGGTGACGTACCTAGCACCAGTATGGGAAAAGGAAAGATAAATAAATACTGAAGACTTGTAATAGTTTTGATAGTTTACTTTTAGAATTTGATTTAAAGATTGTAATGAAGTTATTTAATTTTCTGCATTTGAATGATTGTTGTTAAAGGTTGGATAACCTGGGAGATTTCTTTTATTTAAGTTTAATCCTGTATGGGTAGGTTTTCTTTTATTATTCAATTCTATTATGATTGGGTAGTTAGAAATGAATGTTTTGATTACGTGAACACCAAATCTTGCGGTAATGAAGTACCGGGATTTGGGGGTGTCATAGAGCCATGTCCTTTGATATCTCTCGCATTGCGGCGCCACTCTCCAGAAGATTATGGCCGAGCTCGTGCTACGGCGCCACCTCTCCAGGCATGACTCGCGCTGCGGCGCCGAGCTTGAAACTTAGAAAATTTTTTCTAAGTCTTTTACAAGCTTGAGACATCGATTTCGAAATCTCATAACTTCTTCGTTATAACTCGGAACGAGGTCGTTCCAAAGTCATTTTCTTCCTTATCTTACGTACTTCGATTACCCTCGGACAAAACTTTGTTCTGAATCCATTAACATGCCATTCAATTGGCTTAATCTTTTCTCTTTGTTCATTTTAACATTTTTAACGTTCTTCGTTCATTCGTCGGTAATTCGGTCATCCGAACTCAGAATTTGTTCGTTCTTGAGTCCACGACTCACGTTTTATACGTTCTCTTACATTCTTATAAAACCCTACATGTTCGGGCTCATTTACTAACCTTTAAATTCTCGTTTGTCTTTTACAAAAATTTCACCATAACTTCGTTATAGCTTAATTTTAATCCATTCTTCATGAACATTTCTACCGTTCCTAACCAAGCAATAAGCAACTAACTTATACGCAATGGTTTTAAACTTGTCCATCAACAACAATTGCACAACGATGGTTTTAAATTTGTTCATCAACAACGTTCTTCGTATTCTTCGCGTGTTCTTCGCGTTCTTCGTTCGTTCATCATTTTAATCGATATTTTGGATTACGATTCTACTTTTTCTTGGAATTTGATGTTATATAACACCATTCCGTACTTATTTGACCTACTCACTCATAAAATTCATTCGGATCGCTCAAAATCCTCACGAATCTTATACTTCCTTAAGAAATTTATAAAATAAATTTCTAATTCTTATTTCTTCATTTTCTTACGATTTCAACCATATGAAATCTTTCTCAATATCTTTTACTCCTTATTCTCATTAAGTTATGTTTTTAAACATAAAAACTTAAAGAAAATAAATAGAAGAACTAGGGTTCGGATTACTGTTCTTCTTTAATCCTCTTCCGTTAGACAAAGCCGACGATTTGCGAGGTTTTCTATTTCTCGATCACTTTTGATCCGAGCATTCATGCTCAATCTCTTCCTTCTCCTCTCCCAACCGAGCTCTCTCTATCTCTCTCTCTCTCTCTCTCTCAAGTTCTAGGATTTCCAAAATCCTAGAAAATAAAAGTTAAGCTTTCTATTTATAGAAAACCAAAGCAAGGGCAAAATAGTCATTTCGCCCCCACCTCCTTACTATTCACACCTCCTCAACATCTTAGCCACCAAGTTAACTTGGCCACCACCCTTACTTGGTAGCCAAGTGGCCGGCCCACATGCCCATGGGTCATCCCATGGGTTGCCCCAATGGTTTTACCCATCCGTTTACCCATCGGTTCGATCCGCGGTTTCTTTTCTTGGTTTGGGCCTTAACCCTAATTCTTATTGGGCCTAACTTGGGCTTAACTTCACAAATCATTGGGCTTGACATAATCCAAGTCCAATTGGATTCTACAAAGTCCATGAACTCAAAGTCCATTAAGACTCATCGTATTCTACACATTCCATTCTCATATTCTCGTATTCTCTTCGTATATTGTTCGTACGATATTTGTATTATACGTCGTACTACTATTCATACTATACTCGTATAATAACTCGTATTATACTCATATTTCTCACGCATAATAATCCTAATTATTATACGCGATCAAAACATTCTCGGAACTCACTTTCCCTAACCCTTAGGTTTTGAGTCCGCAGGCGAAAACTTTGTTTTTGCCATAACTGAAATATTATTGAATATTCCATCACGTCTCAGAATTAAACGTAATCTATAACTTCTTGGAATTTCAAAATAAATCTCCGAGCAGAAACTGATGAATAGTGCCTATTTCGTCTTTTTTCCCCGAAAAATATTGTTCCTGGAAAAATTTCATTTTCGTCTTGAAAATTCTTACTCGTTCAATCTAGCTCATAGCCAGAATCCTCCCGATTAATAATCATTCTAGGTTATAGAACGATTAATAAACACATAGCACAGAATAGTATTAATAAAAATTCTTTTTATTAATAACTAATTCTTTAAACTTAAATTCTGGACAATCCGAATTTCTGGGTTGTCACAAATGATTTAAGCTTGAATTGAGTATTAACTCAAAGTTTGTTTTAGAGACTTGAGAAGGTGTTCAACTTGGTCCATAGACTGTTGTACATGTTGATCCTAGTTGAACAAATGAGTTCAAAAGAAAAATAAAGTTTTTGAAGTTAACCTCAACGTTAACAAGTATGGAAAAACTAAATGTGTTCTAAACTTTGTCTTTATATGTTTATATTGTATTCAAAGAGATTAAGATGCTAATAAAAAAACTAGAAATTTGAAAGTTTCAAGTACTGGTTTTGACAGGGAGTAGCGCGGTCGCGCCACTCCCAAGCTCATTATCAGCGCGGCCGCGCCGTGCTGTAGAGTGGTCAAAAACAGTTGTTAACTGTCTGGACTTGGGGCATGTCTATATATATTCCTTAAGGACTACAAGAAATGAAACAAGATTGTTTAGATAAATATGATAGTAGAATGAGCTAGTCTCGTGGTTATCCTAAGTTCAAGTAAAAATGAAACCAAGTTAGGAAACAATATTTGTTCTTATATTAAGAATGTTTGAAATATATGACTAATGGATATGAATCCATGATTATATAACTGTGTAGGAACACACGCAATGCAGATAAGCTTTATGTTGTTAAGTCGTAGTTGATAAACTACGAATTAGGCAAGTCTTTCAGTTCCTATTTGATATATGAATTCTATAACTATTAGTGAGTTATATTATACTATAAGAATGTTGATGTATATATATGAAATGAATATGAGATACGTATGAAATGTGAAAGTTGATCTTTGATGATATGCTTGTGATATAAACCTCTATGCCTGTTATGTGAGAAGTAATATGCGTAGTAAATATTAATTGATTATGAATGCATGAACTGAATATGCTATTATATGCTATGTGCTGCATGAAAACTGTTAGAATTATTGGGCTGTGGAGCTCACCTTTGCAAATAACCACTTTTGCAGGTTAAGGACACATGGTAAAGGTTATGTGCTACTTAATTGATAAAGTTCAATCACATCAAACGAGATTGATTTGTTTAATTAAATATGTGCTTTTGAACCATGTTTAGGTTCTAGTAGATATACATGATAGTAGTTTACGATGTGTAATACATGTTAAGTTGTAAAGTTGTACTAGGCTGTACATAGAGGAATTCGAATTGAGATGTAAAAATTTATACGGAAATTGAATAAAGTGAATCATAGAATAATTTGATTCAGGGATTTGTAATTGATTCAAGTTAAGGAGTAAATAAAAGATCTATTTTCAAAGAAGATTGGAAAAGTTTAAAGTATTCCATATATTTATATAACATTGAATGTGATGTGATACAGGAATAGTAAATGACCAAGATTTAAAACTTATAAAAGTTTGGGATCATTGTGCAGATCCTGAAAATGGAATGAATTTATATTCTAAATTGTAATAAGTAAAGTTTATTCATTAAGTTATGAATGAAAAATATAAATAGTTTGACGATAGTAGTATCGTGACGGACCGAATTCGTGGTTCGAAGGGACCTGGATTTGGGGGCGTCACAGGTTGGTATCAAAGTTGTAGGTTATAAACTTAGGTAAGTGTATCTTAGGCTATAACCTGAGAGAGAGAGAGAGAGAGAAAGATAAAGATTTAAAATACGTATAAGTGAAGATTCAAAGAAGAATCTTGAAGTATCTAGAGAATGATGATTCAGGAGTTTCCTAACTCTGGTAATAAAAATGTTAAGATGTCGTCTATAAGATGAAAATGACAAAGATAATGAGAATGAACTCGAGTGGAGTTTTGTTGATAATAGGGAAAGAACCCTAAGGTAAATTGATGATCACGACGTGATCGAATTGAGCTGTGAAGTGATAAATAGTCTGTAACGACTAAGTGTCTATAGCTTGATGCTATAAGAGAATGTACTGTGAAATGGTACGATGTGAACTCATGAGGAGTTATATGTGATGAGATACGAAGAAGTCGTATCGAGCAAAGAGCAAGTTAAGTGTAAGATAGAGTTAATGGGATTTTAGTTGAGGACTCATGTGAGATCTGAGTTGTACAAACCTTCATGTGGGTGGAGGCTTTGTGCTCACGCTCGGTTCCTCACAATGATAATCAATGGAATGTCGGTGTCGCACTATCGATATGCTTATGGTGAGAAGATGATTCTTTTCTCATATCATATTTGATAGATAGAGACTATTAAGATTAAGATAGAGAATATAAGGATAAGTTGCGAGTTCTTAAAACTCATACTTATGGTAAGTTCGTAACTCGTAATTATATGAAATGTTTTTGAACCCCTCAACGAATGGACGCCTATGGTCTGACTAGGATAAGTTCTTAAACTCATATGATTGTAGCAAGTTTCTGAACTTCCAAAGTGTGGTAAGTTTGATGAGCTATATCGAGTATATATATGTTATGAATTAAGAGATTTTGGTATAATAAGCATTGATGGTGTTAGAGATTGGTCGAATGAAACAATGGAGTAAAGATTGAAATTGATGGAGAAACGTTGATTTTCTAAATCTTCTAGCTCTGTTAGATTTTCAAAAATTTATTGACTTCGTGCTAATGTTTGCACTTCTATTTTCTTGAAAAATATTGGATCATGTGATTGAACCAATGATGCTTTAAAAAATAATACCGTTATCCATATGTCTATGCTAATTGTTTCGACTAAGACAAAAATGTTTTGAAAACTTTCAAAACGTATTTCTAACCATGTGCATCATTTAATATAGTGTATGGTAAAAAATGGAGTTATCTATGCAGTTAAACCTAGTGTTGGTTGTGATTGAAAGATCGTCAGCCAATTTTGGTATGATGTAGTATGACAAAGTCACATAATGGCGGAATCGTCAACGTACAACTAATCTGGTACGGTATCATGATGTCATAAAAGAATTTTTGGTTTTCTTTTAATTTATGAAGAAGGTTAATTATGTTGGCCAAATTATTTCGATTGATGTCCGAATTGTTGATCAAAGTCTAAGCTATTTGATTCGGCTAGACGACTGTCGAAAAATATTTATGGAATTCAAGCATTCTTGAGTATTTATGCCAAACCTGTGACGCCCCCAAATTCGGGTATCTTCCATCCCGACAGATGGTGCTACACGATACTACAATATATACAATCATTTCATTGAAGCCACAACAAAATGATTGCATTTACTATCTTCGTATTACAATAATACAAAATCCTTTCCCAAGTTCATAAACCGAATACGTTTTTTATTCTTCATGAGTATATTACATACGAATATACTAGTCTATTACAGGATAATTAACTGTCCATCTTAGCCTTTCCTTTATCTCTCTTATAACTCTCAGTTCGTTCGGCCTTAGCTGCAATCATATAATTTAAGCAAGAAGTGAGCATAACTAGCTCAACAAGTCTAACAAAGGATCATATGAATACCACATCGAGAATCATACAATTATCTTTCATAACTGAACAAATAGCTATGAAGTACTATGAAACATTTGACTAGTACTTCTAATTTCATAACAATGATTCCAAAGTATATATAATAGCTTAGGAATTCTGAACCGGTCAAAAGACCATGAACATATTCTTTCCGATTTCATATTTGAAAAGGACATCCGGCACAAAGGTCATCCATCCGGCATTACTTACGAGCACTTCTAGGTGATCAGCCTATAGTACTATATGTTGATCAACACTCATCCGTTAAACGTATTTACGTTTAAGTTTTGACAACCTTGCGTGCCCATTGAATAATCGATGAAAATACATTTATTTGTTCATAGACAAACTTACCTTTACATCCGTACCAAATACTTGGCATAGGATAGCGTTAACAGTTCCATATCAAAATACTTGTACACAAATCAATCTAACTCTTAAGAATAGTCTAGCTGAGTTAAAACAGGCATCAACTCTTTCTTTAAAACCATTCAAGTATTCCAGAACATGAATCATGGAAAACTTGACTAACACGGAGGTTAGACAAGAGTTAAGAAAAACATGCTTTTAAGCGTCTTCGAATATATTATTCAATAATTCTCAGCCTTTACAGGATCTACATGTTATATTCACATAGCACACTTTAATTAGCTACCAAACAAACTCACTTTATGGTTTTAACCAACTTCTTTCTCTTCTATGTCTTACTTGAATTTACTTCATTAATATAGTCAGTTCGACTTAATATTCTTCATTACGACTCGTTAACGTTCGAACGTTATTAATTGACATTCGATCATTATTGGTGAGATACCAACGTTGAACCTCATTCCCGGTTTACTTATTTTGCCCTTGCGTTCTTCGTTTAATTCCTGTTAAACCATATCTAATCTTCTAATGTTATCACTCTATAAATGATTCAAAGTCAGTCATATCATGTACATTAAGTACATTCATGTCCTACTATTAGTTTACATTCAAATGGAATACAAACCCTGACTTGGTCAACTACTCCACACTGCCCGCGCTACGGCGCCAGGCTCTTGTTTACCATCGGCCCTGCGGTGCCAGTTAACAGAGACTGAGCTCGGGTCTGGCGCTGCGGCGCGGCCCTTCATGCTGGGTTTGGCGCTGCGGCGCCACCCCTGTGCATCAGTTACTTTTGACAGTTTTCAACGAACTTTCCGGCTTCATAGCTTATTCATTTTACATCCGAATTGGCTCATTCAAAAGCCCAAAACTCACAAATTACATACTCTAGGTGTTCATGCAAAAATCTTTTACTTTCGAATCTATTAACTTGGAATTCACCTTTTGGTTCATTATCGAGCGTTCGTTTATCGTTTTCGAGCGTTTAATACTCATTTTCTTCGTTATAAGTCAGAATTTGACGATTCTTAAGTCCACAACTCTTGAATATCTTATCTCACGTGTTGACATTGAAAAACAAAGTTTCCAAGTCACACTGTAACGTTTAACTTTTAATTCAAGATTTTTACGTTTTCGACCTTTAACGTCTATTTTCGCAAAATTTGCCATAACTTCGTTACTCGTGTTCTATAAGCCAAATCAAATGGAACACTCCATTGATTCACCATCTAGTCCCTAACCAAACAATATGCACATACCCTAGCTATGATGGTTTTTAAATCGTCCATTCACAACTAAGTTAACGTTCAATGATTTCTACGGTGTTAACTTACGTAAACACTTAAGATTTCTATTTGATCATGACTTATCAATGTTTTTATTATTAACAGTCATCCTTATTCCTCCTCAATAGACATGCTCCACCAATTCCTGATTCTCTATGAGAAAGAAATCGAAAGAGATGAAGACTAAGGTTTAAGAGAATATTACCTTTATCGTTCTTCGCGTTCTTCGTAAACTTTTTATGTTTTACTTGGAAGTAAGTTGATTACTTGTTTCTAGCTTTTCTCTCTCTCAATATGTATTGGACAAGGTTTACAAACTCTAATTGACCAACACAAGCTTTGTATTTATAGGCAACCAAATGGAGGGCAAAAGGGTCCATAAGCCACCTCCTTACTATTCCCACCTCCTCAACAACTTAGCCACCAAGTAATCACTTTACTTAGTGGCCAAGTGTCCGGCCCACACCTTCATAGATCATCCCATGGGTTGCCCCATAAGTTTTTACCCATCCCGTGACCCGGCGGTTCGATCCGCGGTTCGATTTCTTGGATTGGGCTTGTCTTAACTTAACATTGGGCCTTGAATTGGGCTTAATTACATAATTCATTGGGCTTCCTATTAATCCAAGTCCAATTGGATTATACAAAATCCTTAACTCATAATCCATTAGAACCAATCGTATTCTTTGGGTATAACTCCCGTATTCTCTTCGTTTAATACTCATACAATATTCATATTATATGCCGTACTATTCTTCATACGATACTCATATTCAAACTAGTATAATACTCGTATCTCATACGTATAATAACCTAAATGATTATATGCATTTTCTTTCCCTTTCGGAAATCACTTTTACCAACCCTTAGGTGGCCAAGTGTCCGGCCCACACCATAGCCACCAAGTAATCACTTTACTTGGTGGCCAAGTGTCCGGCCCGCACCTTCATAGATCATCCCATGGGTTGCCCCATAAGTTTTTACCCATCCCGTGACCCGGCGGTTCGATCCGCGGTTTGGTTTCTTGGATTGGGCTTGTCTTAACTTAACATTAGGCCTTGAATTGGGCTTAATTACATAATTCATTGGGCTTGCTATTAATCCTAGTCCAAATGGATTATACAAAATCCTAACTCATAATCCATTAGAACTAATCGTATTCTTTGGGTATAACTCCCGTATTCTCTTCGTCTAATACTCATACAATATTCATATTATATGTCGTACTATTCTTCATACCATACTCATATCAAACTAGTATAATACCCGTATCTCATACGTATAATAACCTAAATGATTATATGTATTTTCTTTCCCTTTCAGAAATCACTTTTACCAACCCTTAGGTTTTAAGTACGCAGGCAAAAACTTCGTTTTTGCCATAACTGAAATATTATTGAATATTTCATTATATCTTCGTATTCTATCATTACACGTTTCTCAGAATTTCAAAGCTAAGCTCCGAGCGAAATCGGATGAATAGTATTTTTACAGAAAAACTCTCAAAAAACCTTTATTTTCGTATTGATAATTCAAAACAATTAATCCTAGAATGTAGCCATGATACTAATCACATCCACACATTTTAAGTCTATCCCCAGAATCTCGCTATAATTACATAAACAAATGAGAAAACTTTTCCTTCATTTTACTTTTGAGCTCCCATGTTGCTTCTTCAGCATCGTGGTTACTCCATATTACCTTTATTGAAGGTATTATCTTATTTCTAAGGACTTGTTCCTTCCTATCAATAATCTGAATCGGAAGTTCTTCATAAGTTAAGTCTTTTTCTACTTGAATAGATTCATACTCTATTACGTGCTTTTGGTCCGGTTTATAAAGATGCAACACTGACACGTGAAACACATTGTGTATACGTTCCATCTCTGGAGGTAAAGCTACTTCATAAGCTACCTCTCCTACCTTTCTTAAAATTTGAAAAGGTCCTACAAACCTGGGACTTAACTTCCCCTGAAATCCATAACGCAAGATCTTAACATATCTTCTAGCGTTTGAATTGTCCATTCATTTTGTCCATCCGTCTGTGGATGATATGCCGTACTCAATCTCAAATGCGTTCCCATTTGCTCTTGCAAACTTCTCCAAAAGGTCGATGTGAATCGTGGATCACGATCGAACACAATCGAAACAGGTACTCCATGTCTAGAAATAATTTCCTTGGCATATAGCTTAGCTAACTGCTCTAGGTTATACCTAACTCCTATTAGTAGAAAGTGAGCCAATTTCGTCAAGCGATCCACTATTACCCAAATAACATCGTATCCTTTTCTTATTGTTGGAAGTCCTACCACGAAGTCCATGGTAATATGCTCTCATTTCCACTCTGGAATCTCTAGTGGATGCAATAACCCACTCAGTCGTTGGTGTTCAGCCTTAACTTTTTGACAAGTTAAGCACGTACTAACGTATTCTGCGATCACCCTCTTCATGTTCGGCCACCAAAAATTCTGACGAAGGTCTTGATACATCTTAGTACTATAAGGATGTATCGAGTACCGCAAACTATGAGCCTCACACAAAATCTATTCTTTTAAATCAAAATTATTTGGAACCCAAATTCTTCCCTCAAAACGAAGTAAACCTTCTTTATCAAGGTTATACTTAATCTTCACTTCATCCTTCATTATCTTTTTCATTCGCTCGCATTCTTCAGTACTTAATTCTACTTCCTTAACTTATTCCACTATCGTTGGTCAAGTCTCCATTGAGAATAACATCTCTACCGCTTCACTTGGTAACTTAACTTCTAACTCCATCCTTGCCATCTCCGTTATTAACTCATTCTGAGTCGTTAACATTGATAGCTTTTCTCTACCCTTCTGACTTAATGCATCGGCTACTACATTCACTTTCCCCAGATTATACAAGATATCACAATCATAATCTTTTATCAACTCTAACCACCTTCTCTGCCTCATATTCAACTCCTTATGTGTGAAGATATATTTCAGACTTTTATGTACCGTGTATATCTCACACTTTTCCCCATATAAATAATGTCTCCATATTTTTAAAGCAAAAATTATTGCTGCCGATTCTAGGTCATGAGTAGGATAGACCTTCTCATAATCTTTTAACTGGCATGACGCATACGCAATGACCTTGCCATGCTGCATAAGCACACAACCAAGTCCTCTATGCCAAGCATTGCTATAAACTACGAAATTTCTCGTATCATCTGGTAAGGACAATACAGGTGCCTCACTTAACCTAATTTTTAGTTCTTGAAAACTATTCTCACACTTTTCTGTCCACATATACTTCACCGACTTTCGTGTCAGATTCGTCAACGGAGTAGATATTTTAGAAAATTTTGGATGAATCTTCTATAGTATCCCGCTAACCCCATAAAAATCCTAACCTCGGTTGGCATTTTCGGTTGCTCCCACTTATTCACTGCTTCCACTTTCACTGGATCTACGGATATGCCATCTTTATCTATAACATGTCCTAGAAATTGCACTCGTTCAAGCCAGAATTCACACTTAGTGAATTTCGCATACAACTTTTCCCTCCGTAGTGTTTCCAATACTATTCTTAAATATTCAGCATGATCTTCTGGCATCTTAGAATAGACTAGAATATCATCAATGAACACTTCCATGAACTTGTCCAAATACTGTTTGGACACTCTGTTCATCATATCCATGAATGCGACTGGTGCATTTGTCAACCCAAATGACATAATCAGAAACTCATAATGACCATAACGAGTTCTGAACGTCGTCTTAGGTACATCCTGCTTCCTCACTTTAAGTTGATGATACCCCGTATTCAAATCTATTTTAGAAAAATATTTTACCCCTTTCAACTAATCAAATAGATCGTCGATCCTAGGCAATGAGTATTTATTCTTAATCATTAGCTTGTTCAACTCTCTATAGTCGATACAAAGTCGTAACGACCCATCCTTCTTCTTTACAAACAATACCGGCGCTCCCCGCGGAGACACACTCAGTTGAATGTACTTCATGTCTAATTGTTCCTGTAATTAAACCATTAACTCCTTCATCTCTACTGGTGCCATCCTATATGGTGCCCTTGAAACTGGTGTCGTACCCGACAGCAAAATCAATCACAAATTCTACATCCCTATCTAGCGGAATACCCGGTAATTCATCCGGAAATACATTCGCAAACTCTTGCACTATAGGTATCTGTTCCAAAAATGCTTCCACTCTTTGGGTATCCACAACATGGCACATGTAACCCTTACACCCCTTCTTCAACATCCTCCTAGCTTGTGTCATGGTTAGACAATAAGAACGTCCCAGTGATTTATTACCATAAAACACCACCTTAGGTTTCTTAGAAAGCCTTAGGTTTACACTCTTTCTATGACAATCTATTATCGTTCTATGGTTAATTAACCACTCCATACCGAGAATTATATCAAATTCTCTTAGCCTCATCGGTAAAAAATCTATCGATAATCTGTTACCTCTAATATCCACGAAACAATTCCTATGAATGTATTCAATGGAAATTATCTCTTCATTTGCTACCTTAACGTCTACAACTATTTCTAACTTTTCAGGATTCAAACTAGTTGCTTAGAAAATCCACATGCTATGAAAGGACAAGTAGCACCTGAGTCAAATAACACATAAGCATTTATTTCATTGACTAGAATGATACCAACTACTACATCCGCTGATGCAACCGCATCTTGGACAGTTATATTAAATGTTTGGGCCGAGGGTCTACCCAATGATGGTGTTGGTCCAGTAATGACTAACTTACCACTACCAGAATCCTTACTACCCTCTGACCCCTTTTTCGGGCAATTTCTTACCATGTGGTCCATCGACCCACAAACAAAACATCCATGGTTTTTCTTAGGAATAGGATAGTTGGGTGATATATGTCCCTCCTGACCACAATTATAACAACCCGTTTCCCTTTCAGACAGACTCCCATATGAGTCTTTCCGCATATCTTTCATGCCTCCATCCTACGTTTAGGATCCCCTTGTTTTACCTCAGTATTCCCAGGGTTACAATTCTTTCTTTTAGGCATACTGCCACTACCACTAGCAACCTCTGCCTTGGTTCCTCCTTTTCCCTTACTTTTATTCTTTCGTTCCTTGTGGTATTGGGTCAACGCCTCACTACCGCCCTCTGCTATAATCTTCTTTTCTAGAATGGTCCCATAGGAAGCAATCTGGAAAACTGAAATCCTACTATAGAGCTAGGGTTTCAGGCCCTGCTCAAACCTACGAGCCTTCCTCTCTTCCGTGTCCACTTGGTGTGGAGAAAACCATGCCAATTCATTAAATTTGGCAACATATTGGGGAACCGTCATGTCCCCACTACTTAAGTTCTAGGAACTTAGTCTCCATCTACCCTTGCATGCTAGTAGGGAAGTAGTTCTCGAAGAATACCTTCTTGAACTATTCCCACGTAACAGCATCAGTTCTAGCCCCACCCTGGTGAGCCTCCCACTAGTAGTTATCTTCCCTCTTCATCATGTTAGTCGCAAAAGAAGTCTTTTGCGCCTCAGCTACGTTTGTAATAACAAACGCCTTTTCTATATTCCTTGACCCATGTATGGGCCTCCATTGGGTCCGTCGTTCCCCTGAACTTAGGTGGACGTACACTTTTAAATTCCTTAAAGGTAGTCGTTCTGGCTACCCTAGGTCCTGCGGGTGCTCTACCCCCGGCTTGGTTAAATATAGTCGTTAATAAATTAATGAACTCTTGCATAGGGTTATTCGGACCCCCTGGTTATCGTTATGCGATTTCATCTCTTGGTTACATTGTCTTCTTCCTGGCGTCATTTCTGATTAAATAAATAAAGTTTCATTATTACTTATTTGCTTAATTAGTTATTAGTCGCTGGACAACTGAACAATAACTCATACACAGTAAAGCACATTAAAATAAAAACTCCATTATATTTAATATGCTTCTTTATAGTTCCAAACTATTTACAATTTGTTTTCTATAGCCAAAAGCTATTACATCTATATCCCACGATTGACTTTCACAAAAATTGGGATTTACAAAAAGGCTAACCTTTAATTATACAAAAGAGGGTTTTACGCCACTACACAAAAGTATATACCATTCTAACATCTAATACTGTCTAATAGCATTCTCATGCTTCTCATTCGCTAGAATCGACACAATATCTCGACTTATAGTATGTCGAGTGTGTCCTAACTCAGTGGAATAGCAAGCAATTTTTAGCTTAAAATCCTCGTGCGCACTATCATTAATATATGACATTCGTGCTATCTTCTGGTCTTTCTCAACCACTTTCTTATGAAGTTCTATGACCTCGTTCTTGTAATCCCTAGCCTTGTCTGTCATGAGCACCATCTCATCATACTCTATCTCAAAGTCTGATTCTGCGGACTCTTTGGTACCATAGAGATCACTGATCTCTTCCTTCTAGTTCTGCACCATATTGTGCAGTTGCACGTTACGGTCACGCACTGAGAGATACATAGCTCTCATTGTAGCTATAGGTGTTGGCTCTAAGGCAGGCATCACCGTATTAACCGATGTCACCTCCATATCATCCTCCACATCTATCATTATATTAAGATATGATGCTAGTCCTATATTCTCCTCGAATAATCCTCCTCCAAAAAATACTCCTCTGCCTCTGATTCTTCTAGAATCACTACTGGTATCTCTGCTACAGGTATATGTATTGGCTCTACTCTGTTCACGGACTCCTCGCTTACCACGTGTATATCTCTATACATCAAGCTATCAATCGACATCTACAATAACACATAATAAATTGATTAGTACTTAAAACGCAATAATATAAGCACAAATCACATTTAATTCATTTAGGTTAATTTCCATCTTTTGAATCTTTCGGTACTGAGTTTCCTCAATACCTTATTTACTCATTCAACTCAAGTTAACCTTCTTCGGATTTTTCCTTTCCTAATGAGGTTATTAGCCTAAGGTTCTTTTCCCCTTAAGTTTTATAACCTAATGCTTTGATACCAACATGTGATGCCCCCAAATCCGAGTATCTTCCAACCCGACAAATGGTGCTACACGATACTACAATGTATACAATCATTTCATTGAAACCACAATAAAATGATTGTATTTACTATCTTCGTATTACAATAATACCAAATCCTTTCCCAGGTTCATAAACCGAATACATTCTTTGTTCTTCATGAGTATATTACATACGAATATACTAGTCTATTACAGGATAATTAACTGTCCAACTTAGCCTTGCCTTTATCTCTCTTATAACTCTCAGTTCGTTCGGCCTTACCTGCAATCATATAATTCAAGCAAGAAGTGAGCATAACTAGCTCAACAAGTCTAACAAAGGATCATATGAATACCACATCGAGAATTATATGATTATCTTTCATAACTGAACAAATAGCTATGAAGTACTATGAAACATTTGACTAGTACTTCTCATTTCATAACAATGATTCCGAAGTATATATAATAACTTAGGAATTCTGAACCGGTCAAAAGACCATGAACATATTCTTTCCGTTTTCATACCTGTAAAGGACATCCGGCACAAAGGCCATCCATCCAGCATTACTTACGAGCACTTCTAGGTTATCAGCCTATAGTACTCTATGTTGATCAACACTCATCTATTAAACGTATTTACGTTTAAGTTTTGGCAACCTCGTGTGCCCATCGAATAATCGATAAAAATACTTTTGTTTGTTCATAAACAAACTTACCTTTACATCCGTACCAAATACTTGGCATAGGATAGCGTTAACAATTCTATATCGAAAGACTTGTACACAAATCAATCTAACTCTTAAGAATAGTCTAGCCGAGTTAAAACTGGCATCGACTCTTTCTTTAAAACCATTCATGCATTACAGTCCATGAATCATAGAAAACTTGACTAACATAGAAGTTAGACAAGAGTTAAGAAAAACCTTCAATTCTAGGTTATAGAAAGACCTTCAATTCTCTTTCTCACATAATTAATCAATTAAATTCATTCAAGATTCGAAATTTTCGGGTGTTACAAAACCAGATTGCTCTGGTGCGGATTCAGTTGTTGAAAAGCTGAGATGAACAACCCTATAAGGGGACATATTTTTGGGGACAATGGTTTCGAGCTTCACACATGTAGTCAATACAAAACACTACGTTACGGCCCAACGTAGTGGTACAATAGGTTGGCCACCTAGTGTACGTGTGGAGCGTATTTTCAGTCTTTGCGATTCATAGACACTCTAGTTTGAAGTGTGAAGAATTGTGTTGAAGCAATTGTAAACCTTGAGAAGAGTTCACGGTCTTGTGTGACCCCTCAGCATAAATTGGAATATGAGCTATTCATACTACTTTCCGATTATTGAAAAATTGTTGAAGATTTTTATTCTTCTGTGTGATGAAAGTAGTAAGTAGAGTGTTCCTTAGAAAGGAGAATGTGGTAGAATGCAAGTGAGCAAGTTATAATAAAACTTCTAAAAAGAGAATGGATAAAATTATTCAAAAGAATATGTAATATTCCGAATAGCACCAAGTAGAGGAGGTTTCGGTGATTTCGAGGACGGAATCCTTATAAGGGGGAGAGGATGTAAGAACCAGAATTTTTAGAAAATATTAAAATAAGAATATAGTAAATAAAATCCTTAAAGCATGAGATGGGTTCGAACAACAATATATATATGTGGTGTGGTGTTGTATAAGGTAAAATAAACTATGCAATAAGTGAATTCTGTGTTTAATAAGTATATTATTATTATATATTTGTTGTTTATTGAAGAAGCGAGTTATTTGAATTAAAGAAGATGGATAGAAATTTATCTATCGATATTAAATAATTTATGTAAAATTATTTTATAATAGTAAGTTGGTGACATTAAATATCTTTGATAATCACCAATTTCTTGAGTATATGTTTGAGTATGTATCAAGTCTAAGGCATTGCAATCGTACCCTTTAATGGATGATGTATAGGAGCTGGGCTAAACAATTCCTTCAGAGAGCGGAGGTATATACGAATTAGTAACCGATCTAACTCACTGTAAAAATAGTGTAGACGAAACGAAAACTAATTTATTGGTTGTTTGTGGAAAACCACTCAGTGTACTATATTGAATACCTTTAAAGACTCGATGTGTGCTAGGTTTGGCACTTGTATATACGTACGTTGTTGACGAGTGAATAAAGTCGATATAACTTTAGATAAATATTGGTTAGAGATTTATTGACTAATATTGGAATATGGTTAAATGTATAGATTAAAGAAAGAAGAGTTGAACTTGAAGTTTAATCTCTAAATTATTGAAGAATGTAGTCATTGGAGATTCATTTTGGTTAGTATAATGAGATAGCATGTATGGAGCATGTTAAAAGATTTGCGAGTTAAGTTCTATTTCTATTAAAGCATAACTTGTCTGCATCTTAACTTGAGATGGTGCTGCCGCGCGTTTCTTAAGCCTAAGTGTAAGACCCCAAATTTTATGAATAAAGATTTAATTTTCTCGAATTTTTTTTTTAATATTATGGTGTGGATTTGATATAATGTTATAGTTGTGGGTAATATTTATAAATTTTACAAAGTAAGCAAGTTGTTATAAAATATTCGTTTGGTGGGAGAATATTCTTTTTGTCGGGGAATATTTGTACGCCGACACAATCATTGGTGAACCCCACAACGGAAGTATTGTCGTAGTAAGAAAACGGCAGAATTATCTTTTTATAAAAATAACGACGAAAGTGTTATCGTTAAAACTGTTGAACTACCCGGTAAAAGTACAGTAATACGCGTGATTGCATAGTAGCACACGGAATAGATTATTGATGCTTACGTAAGAAGTCACTCTGTAATACTTAATTATTGCTACAGTAATTGCTGCATCATATCTCTCATATTATTGATTCGATTATTGTCACATTATCATCTTCATAATATCTTATATTATTAAATCAATAATTGAGACGACAAAGTTATTCATATTATTAAATTGCAATAGTTACAATGTCTAGAAGTTCTGTCAATAAGAGGTTTGGTCACCTAATTGCGCGCCAATAGGGATAAATCCTTATTGGAAAGCTCCCTCTTTCCTGGGAACGACCTGGTTGTTAAATATTGTGAGTTATAATATTAATGATGAATAAGTTCGTGTTGATTAAAGATGAATTTAATAGTTTCATTGTGTTGAAATTATTTGTGTTAGTGGAAATCGACATGTATTTTGATAATAATTGATGTCTGGAGGTTATAGTGTTCAATCGGGTATTCGAAGCACTTTTCGTGTCGGAGTACTATTCACAAATTACTATTTTTGAAGTACTATTTACGGGGTACTATTCACCTGAAACATATATTTCTTTCTGGTCTAAATTATTTTTGGGTACAATATTATTCCATGAGGAGATGTTATAATTTTCAGACCGTTGGTTGAAGATATAATAGTAAATCAATATGGACCGCTGGTGGAAAGTTGTAATAGTAAATCAATATGGATCGCTGGTTTAAAGTTTTAATAGTAAATCAGTATGGACCGTTGCTTTAAATTTTAATAGTAAATCAATATGGACCGTCCGTTTAAAAGTATATCAATATGGACCGTTCATGAATTAGTTACTATTTAGTTCATTCTCCTATAAATAGAAACTCATTCCTTCATTATTTCTTGTGAATTCACTGAAACTCTAGAAAGAGAAACTATAGAGAGAAAGAAAAAAAGTATTCTGCTACTTCACTTTTCCAATATCCAGTTCTTCTAAGGTAAGGGGTATTACTCTTTCGTATTCATGAAGAGAATTATTTTCTTTCAATACTCGTAAGAGTTGTTATTCCATTCTTCATTATTATGTTGGATTAACCTGTATATGCGAAGTACCGCATACATGGTGAAATTCTTCTGTTATTCCATTCCTCATTATTATGTTGGAATAACCTGTTTATGCGAAGTACCGCATACATGGTGAAATTCTTCTGTTATTCCATTCTTTATTTTTCTGTCGAGATATCCTGTCTGTGCGTTTACGCCGAACCTGATTCTATTATTTATTATTCTGTCAGAATATCCTGTCTGTGCGTTTATGCCGGACCTGGTTCCATTGTTTATTATTCTGTCGGAATATCCTATCTGTGCGTTACACATGACCTGGTTCCATTATTAATTATTCTGTTGGGAATAACCTGTCTGTGCAGTCTATCGCACGCATGGTGAATCCTTCTGTTATTCCATTCTTTATTATTATGTTGGAATAACATGTCTATGTGGATTACCACATGCATGGTGAATGATCCTTTATATTCATTCCTTATTAAATTGTTGAAATGATCTGTATACGTGGATTACCGCATGACAGGTGAAAATCTATTTGCAGCTTCATACATTCTATTATACTTAGTTGGTTAAAGTTTTGGCTTCTATATTCCTTGAAATTAGTGGAATATCCTGGATATTTGCGCTTCATCCAGTATCTTTTCTTAGAAATATTATTTTGAGCATTCTTGAATTTTACTCCACAAAGCAGTATCATGTTGACAATTTGGACGTTATTGAGTACAAGATAAATTAACTTATTACTCTTTAAAATTTATTCTTAAACTTGTTTTATTGAATTTTTATGTCAATGTCATCATCCTCATGCTTATGTTGTAATGAAAGTCATCTTTGGCTTACGTGCATAGATGGACTTAGTATGATTATGACCAGGGATCACTCGGTATAATCATGACTTGTAATGTTATTAATGATGTAGTGAAAGTCCTCAGTGGCCTGTAATGCATTGATGGACAGTTTTTGGTATGATTATGACCAGGGATTATTCGGTATAGTCATGACCGTTGATGATTTAATGAATATCATTGGCCCGGAATATAGGGATGATTAGATGATGTGGTTTATTTATTAAGTTTAGCCTCAGCGATAAAAATTGATGAAAACATTTTAAATCATATAAGATAGTAGATATCATGCTCTACTTGACTCTTCTAATGAATTGCTTATTCCGCTGTAGTTAAACTTGATGTCTATTATATTTTATCAGTTTAACATTGTTGAAGACTATTGATAATTTATTCTGCATTATCTTAGTCATAATATTTCTTACTGGGCTAGTTGAGCTCACCCTTTCTTTCACTGTTCTCTTCAGGAAATGAGATTATAGCTGGGACGAGTCGGTAAAAGGAGTGACGGTCCAGATGATAACATTAGTAGTCCTCACTATTCTGTTAAATAGTGTGACAATAAACGTATTGAGGACTTATTTTGAGTTTGAATACAGTCTAGAAGACAATATTTGTATTAAAACTCACAGCTCATGTTGTATATTTAAGATTGTATTTGTATTCTGTACCATGTATTTGGCGACTCAAGATGGGTGATGTATACCTATTTTGGGGGCGTCACAGTTGGTATCAAAGCTTAGGGATATGATCCCTGGCTGAGATGTGAGACAAGAACTAGGAGGGGAGAGACGGGGAATTCCTTCGCTAGTATGACCTACCTAAGTTTATTTGGTATTTAATTGGTCGATCAGAGTATAGGGATAATATGTTGCATGTCAATTAACCCTTATTTTGTGGCAGTGTTTGAAAATGGCATCTGAAAATGTTGAGATCAACAATGAAGCACATGAGACTGTTGAGTCACCAACGATCAATACCCAGAATAATGTGCAACAGGAAGATAATAATCCTCAGGTAAATAACAACACCGATCAAATGATGAACGATGGGATGTTCAGAGGCTTTATGCAATTCATGCAACATAAGGTAAGAGAGACTTCTGTTCAAAATATAGGTGAAAATAATGGCAACCCACGGTTGGTCACCGCTAAGCAGTTTAAGGAGCTGGGACCATCGGAGTTTTTGGGAAAGCCAAAACCACTTAAGGCAGAGACGTGGTTAAAGCAGATCACCAAGATATTTGATGTCTTGGGATGCTCCGATGAGCAAAAGGTTCCCTTTTCCACCTTTATGTTGCGTGAAGAGGCAGATTATTGGTGGGAATCTGTAAAACGTACCCAGCCTGACGCACTCAAGATGTCTTGGGAGAAGTTCCACGAGCTGTTCAACGACAAGTACTTTTCTAAAAATATTCGTCACATGAAGGAGGTGGAGTTTATCAAGTTGGAGCAAAACAATATGACCGTGGCGCAGTACGAAGCTAAGTTTTCTGAGTTGTCTCGGTTTGCATCCCACTTGGTTGATAATAAGGAAAGAATGACGCAAATGTTTCTAAGAGGTTTGAAACCCGAGATACGTCAATATCTGATTTCTCATAAACTGTGTTTATATTCAGATGTTGTGAATAGGGCTCAGTTATTGGAGCGCGATAATAAGTCAGCACAACCAAAAGGCAACGACCAACAACACGATAATAATCGTACCGGTGGCAACGGCCATCGGAAAAATGATAACCATCGTGGGGGAAATTATCATGCCAAGAATGGTAACCACTTCAGTGCTAATCATGGCCAAGATAATAGGAGTGGAAATTTCAAGAAGAGAAGGTTCAATAATGATGGAAAGACGTCAGCACCAGCACCCGTTGTTAAGAAAGGAGAACGACCACCTATCATATGCCTCAAATGCGGAGAGGAGGGACACATCAGTCCAAACTGCGCGATGCCGTCCAAAGCATGTTATAATTGTGGAAGAGAAGGTCATCTAGCCCGATTTTTTCATGCACTAAACTCAAATCCAGCTGGGACGGTGGCACCAAAGGTGGATACGGACAAAACAAAGTCGATGGTTTCAGGAAGAGCGCTTTTCGTGACTTCTCAAAAAGTGAGTAACCCAAACGAAGTTAGCACGTGTTAGTTAATTATAAATTTTTGCGAAGTCTATACCTTATTAGATACCGGTTCTACCCATTCTTTTATCTCTCTTGCTTGCGCTCAACGTTTAAATTTGACTCTGGAGAGATTAGACTTTGACTTATCGGTTGAAACTTCGTTAGGAGAAACCTTCATTACATGTGCTATCCAAGTCTTGGATGAGAGTCACAGTTTTGAATGATATTTCTATTGTTAATAAATTTCCTGACGTATCCCTGAAGACTTCCTAGCCTACCCTTAGAGCGTGAAATCGAATTTTGTATTATCCACATTACAAAACCCATTTCTAAAACCCTTAAATATTTTTTCACCCAGGATGAACGTAATATGCGCCAAAGGCGTTGGCTCGAGCGGTTGAATATTACGATCGTACCATTCAATATCATTGTGGGAAAGCGAACGTGGTAGCTGATGCGTTGAGTAAAAGATCGTATGCGTTTACGAGTGCGATGTTGTTAACACAAAAACCCATTTTGTATGACTTGCAAAGGATGGAGATAGAGTTAAAGACACTAGGGACCCACGTGAAGATAACAAATATACGATTAGAATCGACTTTAATCGATAAAGTTAAAGCCACTCAAGCTACACACCCTGAGCTGATGAATGTGAAGAAAAAATTTTAAGAGGGCGTTATTCTAGAAGCAAGAGTTGATGAAGAGAGAAAATCTCAACCCTCGATTTAATTGGCCCATTTGAAATCCTCGATCAAGTAGGAACTGTGGCCTATAGACTCGTTTTACCGCCAAGTATGTAACATTTTTTTTCACGTATCGATGTTACGTAAATATGTGGACGACCCGAACCACATTATTGAATTGGAATTAGACGAGATAACAGAAAATTTAACGTATGAGGAGATACGTATTAAAATCTTAGATAAGAAGGATTATATTCGACACTCAAAGGTTGTACCTCAAGAGTTAGAATTTGAAGTGACGTCAATGTATCCTCACCTATTCGGCATACCAGGTACATACGTAAATTGTAACGAATGAGTGGGTTGAGTTGTGATTCTGTGGACAGAATCCTTTAAGGAGAGAATGATGTAACAATCTAGATTTTTAATTATAATATTTAAATATTTATTGAATTATATAAATATTTAATGGATGTGTTTATCGTTGAATAAATATTTGTTTCATTGATTCGATTTAATTTGGTTAATTATTTGTTTAATAAATAATTAATGAGTTAAGGAAATTCAGGATATGAGATAATATTCTAGTTTAATTTAATAATTATGTTAGAGAGTTTATATTGATTAAATGAATTATTATATTGAAATTTCATTTTTGATGGGTAATTATTTGTATTGAGTTTTGTGATTTAAAGATTTAATTAATAAATTGTTATTAATTAATTAATTAAGTATGAAAACTTAATTAAAAGAAGTGTGATAAATAACTATATTATAAAGAGTTTTTAAAATTAAAGTAGTTTTAATTTAGTTTGTCAAGCAAGGCATAAATATATTAAGTCTTTAATTTTAAAGAGTTTTGCCAAACGGAGCCTTATGGCTTTTAGATTTTTAAATTTGATTTATTAATAATATAAATAAAATAAATAATATATAATAATTATGGTAACCGCTGAATTAATAAGGCCATTAGTAGTGTCGATTTTAAACGTTTGAATAAGATGTGTGTTTGGGTTTGTTTTAGTTTACATATAATGCATTTGGCTTAAGCCTAAGAAGAAAAATAGAAGTTTTCTGAGAAGAAGAATTACAGAGGGTTTGAGAGAGAAGTATCAGAGAAAATTGAGAGAAAGGGTTCTATAATTCCAAAATGTTTCTCAGTGGTTAGAAAGTAATTTCAAAGCAACAAGGACACGTGAAATGCAGATATCTGTAAGCTGTTAAACTGTTAAACTGTTATTGATAAATAACAATCAAGGCAAGTCTTTCGGTTCCTATTTTCTACGTGAACTTGATGAACTGTTTTAAATTGCATGATATGTTATACATGTTAAAATCATAAAATATTAAAGTCAATTTATGACTACATTATTTTGGTTAAATAATGATGATTGAGTAAGGAACACAATCCTTATATTTGCTATGTGAACTAAAAGCATGCATGCCATGTTACTTTAATTATTGTAACGAATGAGTGGTTTGAGTTGTGATTCTGAGGACAGAATCCTTGTAAGGAGAGAATGATGTAACAATCCAGATTTTTAATTAAATATTTAAATATTTATTGAATTATATAAATATTTAATGGATGTGTTTATCATTGAATAAGTATTTGTTTAATTGAATTGATGTGATTTGATTATTTATTTGTTTAATAAATAATTAATGAGTTAAGGAAAGTAATTATTTTGAAATAGTAATCTAATTTAATTTAATAATTAAGTTAGAGAGTTTATAATGATTAAATAAATTATTATATTATGCAATAAATTGTTATTTGAATTAATTAAATTAAATATAAAAACTTATTAATTAGAAGTGTGACAAATAGTTATATTATAAGTGGTTAATAAAATAAATTAAAGTAGTTTTAATTTATTTTGCCAAACAAGACTTAAATATATTAAGTCTTTAATTTTAAATAATTTTGCCAAACAAAGCCCTATGGCTTTTGGATTTTTAAATTTTATTTATTAGTAATATAAATTAAATTAAACAAAATATAAATAATATATAATATATTTGGTAATTGATAATTTAATAGGGTCATTAGTATATGACAGTTATGTTTGGGTTTTAAAAGTTTGAAAAGTGCGTTGATTTTTAGTTTGCGTATATTGTTTTTGGCTTGAGCCTAAGGAAAATAGAAGTTTGTCTGAGAAAAGTTCAGAGAGAGTTTGAGAGTGAAAGGGCTGTGATTCCCAAAACAAATTCTGAATTCGTCGAAGCTATTTGATTAACAAGTGTTGTCTGAACGAATTAAAGGTATGTTTTATACTCTTAATAGATATGTTTTATAGTATAATTACTTAGTCTCTGTGTTTTTGAAATCCATTCATTGTGTATAAGGTTTTTACAAAAAGTGTCTGTAAACCATGTTTTAGAATTGGTTATGATATTACATGTTTTTATAATTGTAATTGTTATAACTAGCATGTATATATGTATATATATGTTGTATGCTAAAATACGTTCAAAGAGAAAGACGAATTGGTTTTACAGTGAAAACGTGTATGAACTTGAGTTGTACAAAATCAAAGGTTATAGATACAATTGTATGCTAGTAGTGAAATTATAAGTCGGGTATGTTAATTAGATATGAACTACAGAGAATTGTAGTTTAAAAGTAATCAAATTGGTGGTTAGTAGGATTTATAGTATTCACTGTGTTTATCAACTGTCAGTAATGGAGTTTTGTTTTAAAAATGGTGTTTTAAAGAATTAAGTTTTCTAAAATGGTTATTTAGTTGTTGGTAATTGGTATATGGATGATTTCTATCATTCATGAGTAATTTATATAAGTTAGCATGTTAATTTAGATGTTAGCAGTGTTAAATAAAAATAAATTAGTTGTTCTGTTCTCTGATTGTTGGGTTCTGCAAGTTGGGGCGCCAAAATTGGCCCCCCAACACTGAAATTCGCGCCCAGCGCCAAATATCTAGCCCCAGCGCCACTGGCTAGCTTAGTCCTCGCGCCCCAGCACCGGAATTGTAGTTTGAGTTGGACAGTTTTGATCTCTTATAGTAAAATGGCCATAACATTCTCACATGAACTCCGATTGAGGTGATTCAAGATGATCCGGAACGAGGACAAATAGACCTACAACTTTTGTTCTTTAAGTTTTTCAATTTGAGGTCTGTAACAGTAGTCAAAATGATTATCTTTAGGACTATTGTGTTTTCGGGGTAATCGGAGGGCGTCGGGCATGCACATATGCATGTGTAGTGCTCCTGATGATAAAAGATGTTATTCTAAATTATAAAACTTGAATATTAGTAAATATAATGATGCTTAACATTAATAAATAATGTATTAGATGAGTTATAGAAGCATAGTAAGCATACACAAGAGAGGCAAATCAGGCGTGTGACGATTGAACATCGAAACGCCGTGCCAAGTGTTAATAAACTTAAAAAGTGTTTCAATTCAATTGACATGAATATTATAAGATATGGAATAAATTTAATATAAAACCAATAAGTAGTTATAGCAAGACTTAAGCACTTGAATGAACTGCGAATATGAAATATAGTGAGATATAAGTTGAAAGCTAGCACAATTAAGTTTAACATTGTGTATTTATGATAAGAAGGGTTATGAGACGTAGAGTAAAGTTTACATTACAATTACTATGTGTTGTTATGTGACTAATGGTTGATGTGTATGATTATATAATTGTGTAGGGCACGTGAAGTGCAGATAACTGTAAGCTGTTAAACTGTTATTGGTAAATAACGACCAAGGCAAGTCTTTCAGTTCCTATTTTCTACGTGGACTTGATGAACTATTTTAAATTGCATGATATGTTATACAAGTTGTAATCATGAAGTGTTAAAGTCAATTTATAACTGCATTATTTTGGTTAAATAATGATGATTGATTAAGGAACTCAATCTTTATATTTGTTATGTGAATTAAAGCATGTATGCCATGTTACTTTAATTATTATGAGATGTATATCAGGCCTGTTATTATGTGCTATGTGATGCATGAAAACTGTTAGACTTTGCTGGGCTGTGAAAGCCCCGAATTCGGGTCCCAAATCACTGCAGATCCGGTACAATCATTCTATCACTATTTGCAGAAGATATAAACATAAACTATTTATATAATAAACGTACACATTATTTTTCCTAAAATCGAGTAACCTTAACTTATACAGAATTCATAAACTATCAGACATATAACATATTTATCAAACTATTCTATTATAAATTAGCTACACACTTTATCCCAAGCTGAACTTAGCTTTAACCCTTTTTTCTGTATCCAAACGCATTCGCCTTATCTACAATATTTATCATGATATAGCAAGGGTGAGCATGAAAGTTGCCCAGCAAGTTTAAATTTATTAAGACATATCATGATTGAAAGAGTCTGAATAATAAGCTGGCTATAATTCAACAATATGATTGTGAACTAGCAGGAACAAACTTTTGACTGAACAAGTATTAAACATAAATAAATATATATGGACCAACTGGTAATTAAGGTGATCAGCCTTTCATACCTAACTTATACATACAATATGTACAGAGTACAATTCTACAGTGGCAATCAACAATGATTAACCATAAGCATATCTGAATGAAACAACTCTTAGTAGAGTTAAGTAAAACTTGCCTGCCCAGTTGATTACTGCTACGCAATTTATAACGCTTTATCCGAAGACCTATTATTAGTAATATAGATCTCCAATATTAGAATAATATCATCACAATATAATACAATTATATATATAGATATACATAGAATAACCAAAACATATAACACATTATACATAACCCTATCAATCTGTAACACACATAAGACTCGGTATCAAGTCAAACTATTACAGTCTGAGTTGAACCTGACACAAATCTGACATCTCGACGGTCTAGTCGGACAAAATTTTGAGTTTAAGTTCAATTAAACTCTGTCTAAACACTTAACCATTAACTTAAATAATTTTAATATCACTCGAAATATTTTTCCAAGTCTCATAATAATTTTCAAATTATTATTATTATTTATCGTGACTTTTCAATCATTAAACACGTATTTAAATGAATTAAATATCACATAATTTATTTATCATTAATATTTATTTATTATCAAATATTAATGAAATACATGTCATAATATTATAATATATTTATAATATCACAAAGTATTTTTAATACTTTAAAATCACCTTTATAAAATTTAAAATAATTAAATTTATTATCCGATAATTGCTATTAATATTAAAATATTAATATTTTCATGAAAAAATATCAAAATTATATTTTATAACTTAAAATATTTTTATAATGCATAAATCATTTTTATATGATTTATAAAGCATTAATTCTATTTTTCCATAATTTATTTAATATATTTATTAAAGAAAATAATTATCATTAATATTGATTAATTAATGAAATTCATCACAAAATATTAAAAGTCATTAAAAATAACTTAAAATATTTTCTAATACCATAATATTATTTTTCATGATTTTTCATGTATTAAAATTATTTTTAAATAATTTATTTAATATTATAACTAAATAAATTAAATAGCATTTATATTCCAAAAATATTAAATATTTATGAAATATAATCTAAATAATTAAAAACTATTTTTTAGACTTTAAAATAATTTTTCAGAATTTATTTTGTATTTTTAATAATTAAAAACTATTTTATTTGATTTATTTAATTAAAATAATTATTTTTCGTAATTAAGTGTCGCTATAGGGGCTTCTGGCGACGAATTTGTCGCTAATAGTGTTCTTGGGTTGTTCTTCAACAAACCCAGAACACCAAGTCAGTTTACAAGGTTGGTAGTTTGACCAAATTTATATCCGTGTTCTTGTTGCTTTTGGGTTGATACTTTATATTAAGATTGTAGTATAAGTGTAACACTTCAACTTGAATCATATTTCATGGCAATCATACATCACAACAGAAAGATATCGACCTCCAAAAATCATGTCAGACCTGTTCTTCATTTTCTGGTTACCTAGAAAATGAAGAACAGTCAAGGTACCTATTTTGGATGCATTAAATCATAACCTCCTAGACTTGGTTTATGTAATCTAGTGGTCCAATCGTGTAGAACATACGACAGTGTATAACGACATAACATCAGATCATCTTAACATCAACAGATCTAAGATATAAAGGTCGGTCAAACTAGTGGTCAGGAAACTGGTCTTGAAGATTCTGGGTTACCTAGAATCTCCTTCCGGGGAGTTGGTCAACGGTGGTTTGACCATGATTATCTACTATTCTGTTATGGATTTGAGTGAACTAAATACTTTAGAATGTAGTCTTCATGTCAGGCTACTAGATTCAAAACCATAACTTAGCCAAACAACTAAACATGTGCAAGATCCGAGCCTTCAAAATGGTTGTCAGACGAGATCTGGGTTTCTGGGTTGCCCAGAAACTCAGTCTCCATGAACGGTCAACGCGGTTTGACTGCTTGTATCTCTTAATATATTCATGATTTGATCGTGTTTCCAGTTTCAAATCACAGTATACATGTCATAGAACATATGTATAACATAAAACCATAAAAATCAAGAACAGCGAAGGATTTACAGGTCCTGACATTAGCTTCAGGCCATCATTTTCAACATTTCCAGATTTTTGAAATCTTTACATTCGAGCATCTAGATGTTATGGATCCATGATCCAACAACCCAGATCTCTAAAATGCACCTTCTAACACATATCTAACCAATAACTAACATCAAAACACAAGATTTACAAAAATTAGGGTTTATACCACTTTGGAGCCTTGATCTTGATTTCTGATCTATGATCCTGTTCTTAACTTGCTATAGATCAATCTAAGAACTGAATCAGTAAAGAATTTCGTGGTTCTAGAGAGAGGATGGCATGGTTGAGTGTTTGTGGCCAATTGAAGCTAAATAATGACTTTCTCTCTCTTCAATTATTTATAAAAATTGGATGTAAATGAAAATGGCTGGTAATGAGGGCTGATATTTGGATTTTTAAGGCACGTGCTATACTAGACTAGGATTAGTCGTCAACCTAAAGATATGGCAAGATTTTTTTTAAGCTAACTTACAAAAATACAAAAAAGGACAAAATGATCATTAGACTATTAAATTTAATGGCATTTATATAAATGGTCCAAACCCTTAGGGTTTAGGGTTTGACCCTAAAATATTTGAAATTACATTTCTAGGCATTCTAAATTTCGGTTTTCGAAATACAAAATTAATATTTCAAAATTATAATTAGAATTCTCTAATTATATTAAAATTTACTAATCATAAATCAAGCTTGCTAATTAGGATTTAATATTTCCTAATTAAAATTACTAATTTAGCAATTTGGTCCGTTAGGGTTTCAAACGGAATAATTAGGGTTTTAAACTTATAAATTAGGGTTTCTAAATTATTAAAATATCTAATTAATAATTAGGATTATTCCTAATTAGATTTATAATTAAATACATAAACCTTATACATAGTATTTAAATTTCCAAATTAGGATTTTAATATCCGATTAGGGTTTTAAATTCTCGAAATTGAATTTAGGGTTTCCATAACCGATTTCTAGGGTTTCTTATAGATCGTAAGAATTTTCTAACTGAACGTGGACGTTCTAAATATATACTTAGGGTTTCACACCGACATAGGTTATCTAATCAACCCTTGACCCTAACCACATACTGTACTCATATAATACCATATTCACAGAACATATTCACTTAAATCCTTAACAGATTTTTGAAATCCTCAAAATTCTTTCTCAAAAATATCAAACGCATACACTTATTTTATGTCTAGGTTCTAATATTGAACCTTAAATCAAATAATTAAAATTTTAAAAGTTTTCTAAATTCTCGGGTTGTCACATTCACCCCTTCTTCTAAAAATTTCGTCCCCGAAATTTACCTTACACCGTACATCATTCATACATCATCACCTGCTACCCAAAACACCACTCACAAGAGTAAAAGTTTTCAAATTGTGCTGAGGAGTTTTACAGACTATTGTCTGTCATTTTCGCAAAGGTTATATGGAAATTCATCTGCAAACCGTCATAACTTACGGATACAGTTGGTAATTAGCCCGATATGCCCTGTACTTATTAAGTACTACTGGTCGAATCTGTTTCTCGTCCCTGCCATAGGCACAAAATTTTACCTCAGTCTTATTGGATTCCGCACCAAACAATTTGGTTCGAGAAATTTCTTTCAATGAACACTTAGAGTTTTCATAACATTAGTCTAGCTAAATCGAATAGCATAAACTCATATTAATAATTCAATTCAATCGAATTATTTAGGTGTAGCCAAACCCCGTTGGCCAATTAAAATTTTTGAAAATATTTTTGAGAATGACATCATGAACCCGTACTGTATTAACAGTCCGTTTGAGGATGTTGCCATTATATGACTTTGTCATAACACATCATAAAATAGTGGAACAACGATTTTGGATCCATTCAACACTAAGTATTCCTGTTTTTACAACTCCATCAACTTTTTATCATCTCTGCACCAGGTTACATGGTACATAAGTGATAAATAAAAATATATTTTGATATTTCAAATTATTTGCGTCTAGCTGAAATAAGTAGCATAGACTATACTTTAAACCGTTTCAAAAATGATTACGAGTCTACACGTTTTTTTTTCAAAAGCACATAGTGCGTATTTAGCTTGATGTCCAAAAAGTTCGAAGTCTAGCATAGCTAGGAATTTTGGAAAACCTATGTCTCCACTAATAATAATTTTCTTAAACAGTCTATCTATTCCTATTATCCTTAATACTCTATTCACACAGAACTATACCCAGTTCGTCAAACTTACCACACTTATGAGTTCAGGAACTTGCCACAATCATATGAGTTTAAGAACTTGTCCTAGACAGACCTTTGGCGTCCATTCGCTGAGGGGTTCATAAACATTTCATATAATTATGAGTCACGAACATACCATAAGTATGAGTTTTAAGAACTCGCACTTAACCTTATATTCTCTACCTATAACCTATCTATCTGTTATACACATGAGAAAGGAATCACCCTCTTAACATGCATATAGCGAATAGCGCGACACAAATATTTCAATGATTATCAGTGCCAGAAACTAAGTGGTTTTTACACCAAGTACAATTCCACGCCCATAACAAGGAATCATACAACTCAGCTACTAACATGAGTCTTCAATTGAATCCCCACCTAAACCTACTCCATTCTCAATACGAACTTCATTTAATCCGTATTCATAATCATTTCCTGAATCTGTACCAATTCATAGTACAACTGTCACACAACATTCTTGCCGTAAACTGTTCAATCATTAGATTGATTCTTCTCCATGCTATCACCTTATCAGATCACGGGGTGATCTTATCGTATATATTACGATTCATTTCTATTCTATGATCGTTTTGTTTTACGATCTCCTATCACTGTATTATTAGTCTTTTAGACTCTATCTATTCACCACTACTATTCAACTTTATTATCAGAGTTAGGGAACTCTGTGAATTATACCCCGCCGAGATTCGTCTTTGAATCTTACCGACACACTAACACTATTTTAGTTAGTACTTATCCTAATCACTGCGGTTATTAGTCTAAGGTATTCTTACCCTAGGTTTATAACCAACAGCTTTGATACCAACTGTGAAAGCCCCGAATCCTAGTCCCAAATCACCGCGGATCCGGTACAATCATTCTATCACTATTTACGGAAGATATAAACATAAATTGTTTATACAATAAACGTACACATTATTTTTCCCAAAATCGAGTAACCTTAACTTTTACACAATTCATAAACTGTCAAACATATAACATATTTATCAAACTATTTTATTTCAAATTAGCTGCACACTTTATCCCAAGCTGAACTTAGCTTTAACCCTCTTTTCCTGTATCCAAATGCATTCACCTTATCTGCAATATTTATCATTATATAGCAAGGGTGAGCATGAAAGTTGCCCAGCAGGTTTAAATTTATTAAGACATATCATGATTGAAAGAGTCTGAATAATAAGCTGGCTATAATTTAACAATATAATTGTGAACTAGCAGGAACAAACTTTTGACTGAATAAGTATGAAACATGAAAAAAATATATCTGGACCAATTGGTAATGAAGGTGATCAACTTTTCATACCCAACTTATACATGTAATATGTACAGAGTACAATTCTATAGTAACAATCAGCAATAATTAACCATAAGCATATCTAAATAAAACAACTCTTAGTAGAGTTAAGTAAAACTTGCCTGCCCGGTTGATTACTGCTACGCAATTTATAACGCTTTATCCGAAGACCTATTATTAGTAATATAGATCTCCAATATTAGAATAATATCATCACAATATAATACTATTATATATATAGATATACATAGAATAATCTAAACAAATAACACATAATACATAACCCTATCAATCTATAACACACATAAGACTCGGTATCAAATTAAGTTATTACAGTCTTAGTTGAACCTGACACAAATCTGACATCCCGACAGTCTAGTCGGACAAAATTTCGAGTGTAAGTACAATTAAACTATGTCTAAACACTTAACCATTAACTTAAATAATTTTAATATCAGTCGAAATATTTTTCTAAGTCTCATAATAATTTTCAAATAATTATTATTATTTATCGTGACTTTTCAATCATTAAACACGTATTTAAATGAATTAAATACCACATAATTCATTTATCATTAATATTTATTTATTATCAAATAAATAAAATAAATGTCATAATATTATAATATATTTATAATATCACAAAGTATATTTAATACTTTAAAATCACCTTTATATGATTTTAAACAATTAAATTCATTATCCGATAATTGCTATTATTATTAAAATATTAATATTTTTATGACAAAATATCAAAAGTTATATTTTAAAACTTAAAATATTTTTATAATGTATAAATCATTTTTATATGATTTATAAAGCATTAATTCTATTTTTCCTTAATTTATTTAATATATTTATTAAATAAATTAATTATCATTAATATTGATTAATTAATAAAATTCATCACAAAATATTAAAAGTCATTAAAAATAACTTAAAATATTTTCTAATACCAAAATATTATTTTTCATGATTTTTCATGTATTAAAATCATTTTTAAATAATTTATTTAATATTATAACTAAATAAATTAAATAGCATTTATATTCCAAAAATATTAAATATTTATGAAATATACTCTAAATAATTAAAAACTATTTTTCAGACTTTAAAATAATTTTTCAGAATTTATTTTGTATTTTTAATAATTAAAAACTATTTTATTCGATTTATTTAATTAAAATAATTATTTTTTGTAATTAAGTGTCGCTATAGGGGCTTCTGGCGACGAATCTGTCGCTAATAGTGTTCTTGGGCTGTTCTTCAAAAAACCCAGAACACTATGTCAGTTTACAAGGTTGGTAGTTTGACCAAATTTATATTCGTGTTCTTGTTGCTTTTGGGTTGATACTTTGTATTAAGATTGTAGTATAAGTGTAGCACTTCAACTTGAATCATATTTCATGGCAATCATACAACACAACAGAAAGATATCAGCCTTCAAAAATCATGTCAGGCCTGTTCTTCATTTTCTGGGTTACCCAGAAAATGAAGAACAGTCAAGGTACCTATTTTGGATGCATTAAATCATAACCTCCTGGACTTGGTTTATGTAATCTAATGGTCCAATCGTGTAGAACATATGACAGTGTATAACGACATAACATCAGATCATCTTAACATCAACAGATCTAAGATATAAAAGTCGGTTAAACTAGTGGTCAGGAAACTGGTCTTGAAGATTCTGGGTTACCTAGAATCTCCTTCCGGGGAGTTGGTCAACTGTGGTTTGACCATGATTATCTACTATTCTGTTATGGATCTGAGTGAACTAAATACTTTAGAATGTAGTCTTCATGTCAGGCTACTAGATTCAAAACCATAACTTAGCCAAACAACTAAACATGTGCAAGATCTGAGCCTTCAAAATGGTTGTCAGACGAGATATGGGTTTCTGGGTGGCCCAGAAACTCAGTCTCCGTGAACGGTCAACGCGGTTTGACTGCTTGTATCTCTTAATATATTCATGGTCTGATCGTGTTTCCAGTTTCAAATCACAGTATACATGACATAGAACATATGTATAACATAAAACCACAAAAATCAAGAACAGATAAGGATTTACAGGTCCTAACATTAGCTTGTCAGGCCATCATTTTCAACATTTCCAGATTTTTGAAATCTTTAGATTCGAGAATCTAGATGTTATGGATCCATGATCCAACAATCCAGATCTCTAAAGGCACCTTCTAATACATATCTAACCAACAACTAACATCAAAACACAAGATTTACAAAAATTAGGGTTTATACCACTTTGGAGCCTTGATCTTGATTTCTGATCTATGATCCTGTTCTTGACTTGCTATAGATCAATCTAAAAACTGAATCAGTAAAGAATTTCGTGGTTCTAGAGAGAGGATGGCATGGTTGAGTGTTTGTGGCCAATTGAAGCTAAATAATGACTTTCTCTCTCTTCAATTATTTATAAAAATTGGATGTAAATGAAAATGGCTGGTAATGAGGGCTGATATTTGGATTTTTTAGGCACATGCTATACTAGACTAGGGTTAGTCATCAACCTAAAGATATGGCAAGATTTTTTTAAAGCTAACTTACAAAAATACAAAAAAGGGCAAAATGGTCATTAGACAATTAAATTTAATGGCATTTATGTAAATGGTTCAAACCCTTAGGGTTTAGGGTTTAACCCTTAGGATTTGACCATTAGGGTTTAGGATTTAACCCTAAAATATTTGAAATTAAATTTCTAGGATTTCCAAATTTTGATTTTCGAAATAGAAAATTAATATTTAAAAATTATAATTATGATTCTCTAATTATATTAAAATTTTCTAATCATAAATCAAGCTTGCTAATTAGGATTTAACATTTCCTAATTAAAATACATAAACCGTATACATAGCATTTAAATTCTCAAATTAGGATTTTAATATCCGGATTAGGGTTTTAAATTCTCGAAACTGAATTTAGGGTTTCCAGAACCGATTTCTAGGGTTTCTTATAGATCGTAAGAATTTTCTAACTGAACGTGGACGTTCTAAATATATACTTAGGGTTTCACACCGACATAGGTTATCTAATCAACCCTTGACCCTTAACCACATACTGTACTCATATAATACCATATTCACAGAACATATTCACTTAAATCCTTAACAGATTTTTGAAATCCTCAAAATTCTTTCTCAAAAATATCAAACGCATACACTTATTTTATGTCTAGGTTCTAATATTGAACCTTAAATCAAATAATTAAAATTTTAAAAGTTTTCTAAATTCTCGTGTTGTCACATGGGCTGTCGAGCTCACTCTTGCAAATAATCACTTTCGCTGGTCAGGATTTTAAGGTAAAGATATGTGTTAAGTGAGTTATAGTGATCTATATTCACGAAGATTACTTACGTTTTATGAGAAATGTATTTCATATTTTGAACGTAACATGTTGTTGAATTGTAAGTTGAGTTATCCAATGTATATGGATATTTAGTTATGATGTAATACTTTGTATAGTCATTTTATTGTAACGATTCATGATATAAGATTGAATCAAAGAGATGTTATGTAAAGGTTGCGATTTAGGGCAATAAAGAAGGAAATGTGTAAAAGTTTTAAATATCCCGCAATTTTATTGATTTTAATATCAAATAATGATGTAAATTTAGAGGTTGAGTGTATGGTTGACGACCGAAGTCGAGATTTAAATTGTATGGATTTTGGGGTCGTTATAGTTAGTATCAGAGCTGTAGGTTGTAAACCTTAGGTAGGGGTACCTTAGGCTATAACCTTAGAGAAGAAAAGGTGAAGATAGTGAATGAATAAGCTCAGATAGAGTTTGAACAATAAGAAGTAATTTAAGAAATTTTTTAAACTTGCGCGAAAGGATTCAAAGAAGAATCTCGTAGAGTTATAAAGAATATGAATTTGGGGTTACCCAACTCCAATAATAATAATAAATAGACAATGTCTATAAAAAGAGAGTGATAAATAAGTTAAGAATAGAGAGTTATATACAAGTACGGTGCAATTGTACTCTTTAGTAGTTGATGTATGGTATCTGGGCTAAACGATTTCATCATAGAGTGGAGGTATATACGAACTAGTAACTCGGAACCTAGTTTGTTGGTTGTTTGTGGGAAACCACTCAGCGTACCATATTGAAACTGTTAGAGACTCGATGTGTACCAAGTGTGTAACTCGAATGAAATGTTGAGTGATGTAAATGAAGTTAGAATTTTTAAAGGAAGAATTGTTATATAAACAAGAAGATTCAAAGAAGAATCTTAAAGAGATATAAAGATAAGAAATGGGAGTTTCCTAACTCCAATAGCCAAGATAACGAATAATGTCGTAAATGATGAAAAAGGGTAAGAAAGAGGATCGTAAAACAAAAAGATCACGAGTTAAGAAAAGAATTTTAAGGGAGATAATTATAGAATAAGAGCACGATGTGATCTGTTTAAGTTATAGAAGAAAGATGGTTTGTAATGTTTGAATGATTATAGCTTGATGCTATGAAGATAATATACTATGATATAGTACAAGATAAACTCACGAGGAGTTAAAGATAATGTGATACGAGGAATTCGTATCGAGCAAAGAGCAAGTTAAGAGCAAGATAGAGTTAGGAGGGATTTCAATTGAGGACTCGTGTGATGGCTGAGTTGTACAAACCTTTGTATGGGTGAGGGTTTTGTGCTTGTACTCAGTTTATCCCATTGATAATCATTGGAATGTTTGTGTCGCGCTATTTGCTATATGCCTGTTGAGAAGGTGATTCTTTTCTCATGTGTATAACAGATAGGTAGAGTATACTTAGAGAATATTATAAGGTTAAGTGCGAGTTCTTAAAACTCATACTTATGGTAGGTTCGTGGCTCATAATTATATGGTATGTTTTTGAACCGCTCGGCGAATGGACGCCTATGGTCTGACTAGGATAAGTTCTTAAACTCATATGATTGTGGCAAGTTCCTGAACTCATAATGTGTGGTAAGTTTGACGAACTGGGTATAGATAAATGTAAATGGAGTATTGAAGATGATAGGAATAGATAGACCTATTAAGCAATGGATCATTATAGAAAGTGGAGTTGATGGTGGAAGAATAGGTATTCTAAATCTATTAGCTATGCTAGACTTTCGAAATTTATTGACTTCGTGCTGATGTTTACACTTTTATTTTCTTGAAAAACATTGGATCAAATGATGGAACCAATGAGTTTTAACAACAAAACTATTATTCGTATGTCTATGCTACTTGCTTCGACTAGAAAAATGATTTGCAATATATCAAAATGTATTTTATATCATTAATGCATCATGTAACCTGGTACAAAGATGATAAAAATGATGGAGTCATCAATGCTGTATTACCTAGTGTTGGATGTGATCTAAGGATCGTTAGCCCACTATGATATGATGTAGTATGACAAAATCACCAAATGACGGAATCCTCAATGGACTGTAAATACAGTGCGGTATCATGACATCATAAAAAAAAGATTTTTGAGATTTCTTTAAGATATGAGAATACATATGTATGTATGTATGTATATGTATATTTTGGTTGATGTCCGAATTGTTGTAGAGGTCTATGCTATTTGATTCAGCTAGACAAATATTGAAAGATGTTCATGAAATTCAAGAGTTTTTTGAGAAGTTATGCCAAACCAAATTATTTTGGTGCGGATCCAGATGTTGAAAAGCTGAGATGAACAACCCTATTACTTAGGGGTTGTGCTTAGTTTATACTTTGCGCTGAAATATTTGAGCACAATACATGTACGAAGGATTGATCCCCTAAGTACCCTGGAGTCCTTATATTCGTATGACTGTTAAAGTTAAAGTTGAAAGATTACTTATAACTGTGGACATGGTTCGTGGTCATCAGACCCTCAGTTGAATGCTTGCACTCTAAATTTTGAGATGAACAACTCTTTTATTAGAGGTTGCGCTTAGTTTATACTTTGCGCTGAAATGTTTGTGTAAAATACATAGTACGAATGGCTTAACACCCTAAGTACTGAGCGTAACGCATATAGTCGTTACAAAACACTACGTTGCGGCCCAACGTAGTGGTACAATAGGCAGGCCACCTAGTGTACGAGTGGAGGGTGTTTTCAGTCTTTGTGATTGATAAACATTCTGGCAAAGAGGGTTTAAATTGTGAAGAACCGAGGGGGGTGAAGCACTATTAAACCTAGAGAATAGAGTTCAAGGTCTTGTGACCCTCAGCATGATTTGGAATCTTTTAAATTCCTGAGTTATTCAAACTACTTCCCAATTATTAAATAATTGTGGAAGATTCTTGTTATTCTGCAAGATGGAAGTGAAAAAGGAAAGTATTCCTTAGAAAGAAGTAAGTCATAGAATGCGACACTGAATGATGAATATGTTGAATAAGTGAGAAAATAGATTTTAAAGTGAGAAGGATATGAGTTATCAAAAAATAATGTGAAACTTTTAATAAAAAAGTTAATAGTTGTAAAATGATCTTTGTGGAAAGAAAGTGGTTATAGAAACCAAGGAATGAATATAGTAGTGACGTAAAATCTACTTTGATATATTGAATGAATAAATATTAATTGATAAAATTTCGAGGACGAAATTCTTAGAAGAAATGGTGAATGTAATATCCCGAGTATTGATGATAACGATCCTTAGAAAAGGAAATGAATGAGTTAAAGATATATAATACTCAAAATATAATTGAGTTCAAGTGAAAGTTATGAAATAAAACCTAGAATTTGTTTAAGTAATGAATGTAGTAGGAAATATAAAACATATATTTAGATAAAATGATAAAAGATTACTCTGAGTTATTTATTTAATTTGTGTCTTCGATTATGGGGATAGAATCTTTGTAAGTAGGGAAGATTGTAACGAATGAGTGGTTTGAGTTGTGATTCTGATGACAGAATCCTTGTAAGGAGGGAATGATGTAACAATCCAGATTTTTTATTAAATATTTAAATATTTATTAAATTATATAAATATTTAATGGATGTGTTTATCGTTGAATAAGTATTTGTTTAATTGAATTGATGTGATTTGATTATTTATTTGTTTAATAAATAATTAATGAGTTAAGGAAAGTAATTATTTTGAAATAGTAATCTAATTTAATTTAATAATTAAGTTAGAGAGTTTATAATGATTAAATAAATTATTATATTATGCAATGAATTGTTATTAGAATTAATTAAACTAAATATAAAAACTTAATTAATTAGAAGTGTGACAAATAGTTATATTATAAGTGGTTATTAAAATAAATTAAAGTAGTTTTAATTTATTTTGCCAAACAAGGCTTAAATATATTAAGTCTTTAATTTTAAATAATTTTGCCAAACAAAGCCCTATGACTTTTGGATTTTTAAATTTGATTTATTAGTAATATAAATTAAATTAAACAAAATATAAATAATATATAATATACTTGGCAACTGATAGTTTAATAGGGTCATCAGTATATGGCAGTTACGTTTGGGTTTTAAACGTTCGAAAAGTGCGTTGGTTTTTAGTTTACGTATATTGTTTTTGGCTTGAGCCTAAGGAAAATAGAAGTTTGTCTGAGAAAAGTTCAGAGAGAGTTTGAGAGTGAAAGGGTTGTGATTCCCAAAATAAGTTCTGAGTTCGTCGAAGCTATTTGATTAACAAGTGTTGTCTGAACAAATTAAAGGTATGTTTTATACTCTTAACAGATATGTTTTATAGTATAATTACTTAGTCTCTGTGTTCTTGAAATCCATTCATTGTGTATAAGCTTTTTACAAAAAGTATCTGTAAACCATGTTTTAGAATTGATTATGATATTACATGTAATTATAATTATAATTGTTATAACTAGCATGTATATATGTATATATATGTTGTATGCTAAAATACGTTCAAAGAGAAAGAAGAATAGGTTTTACAGTGAAAACGTGTATGAACTTGAGTTGTAAAAAATCAAAGGTTATAGATACAATTGTATGCTAGTTATGAAATTGAAAGTCGGGTATGTTAATTGGATATGAACTACAGAGAATTGTAGTTTAAAAGTAATCAAATTGGTGGTTAGCAGGACTTACAGTATTCACTGTGTTTATCAACTGTCAGTAATGGAGTTTTGTTTTAAAAACGGTGTTTCAAAGAATTAAGTTTTCTAAAATGGTTGTTTAGTTGTTGGTAATTGGTATATGGATGATTTCTAACATTCATGAGTAATTTATATAAGTTAGCATGTTAATTTAGATGTTAGCAGTGTTAAATAGACATAAATTAGTTGTTTTGTTCTCCGATAGTTGGGTTCTGCAAGTTTCGGTGCCCCAGAGTTGAAATTCGCGCCCCAGCGCTGAAATTCGTGCACTAGCGCCAAAATTTATGCCCCGGCGCCACTGGCTAGCTTAGTCCTCTCGCCCCAGCACCGAAATTGTAGTTTGAGTCGGACAATTTTGACCTCCTGTAGTAAAATGGCCATAACTTTCTCATACGAACTCCGATTGAGGTGATTCAAGATGATCCGGAACGAAAACGAACATACCTACAACTTTCGTTCTTTAAGTTTTTCAATTTGAGGTCTGTAACAGTAGTCAAAATGATCATCGTTAGGACTTTTGTGTTTTCGGGGGCAATCAGAGGGCGTCGGGCATGCACATATGCATGTGTAGTGCTCCTGATGATAAAAAATGTTATTATAAGTTATAAAACTTGAATATTAGTAAATATAATGATGCTTAACATTAATAAATGACGTATTAGATGAGTTATAGAAGCATAGTAAGCATACACAAGAGAGGCAAATCAGGCGTGTGACGATTGAATGTCGAAACGTCGTGCCAAGTGTTAAAGAACTTATAAAGTGTTTCAATTCAATTGAAATAAATATTATAAGATATGAAATAGATTTAATATAAAATCAATAAGTAGTCCTAGCAAGATTTAAGCACTTGAATGAACTACAAATATGAAATATAGTGAGATATAAGTTGAAAGTTAACACAATTAAGTTGAACATTGTGTATTTATGATAGGAAGGGTTATGAGACGTAGAGTAAAGTTTACATTACAATTACTATGTGTTGCTATGTGACTAATGGTCGATGTGTATGATTATATAATTGTGTAGGGCCGTGAAGTGCATATAACTGTAAGCTGTTAAACTGTAATTGGTAAATAACGATCAAGGTAAGTCTTTCGGTTCCTATTTTCTACGTGGACTTGATGAATTGTTTTAAATTGCATGATATGTTATACAAGTTGTAATCATGAAGTGTTAAAGTCTATTTATAACTGCATTATTTTGGTTAAATAATGATGATTGAGTAAGGAACTCAACCTTTATATTTTCTATGTGGGTTAAAGCATGTATGTAAGACCCCGAATTTTATGAAATAAAAGTATTCAATTTTTCTTATAATTACTATTCAGTAAATGGTTAAATTGATAAAAGTTTAAAGTTATGGGTGAAATATGAATTTTTTTTCAAAATAAGCAAGTGGTTATAAAATAATCATTGTTGTCGGGGAATATTCGTTTGGTCGTGGAATATTTTTTTTTGTCGGAGAATATTCGTACGACGGCGCAGCTATTTGTGGGCCCCATAACGAATAACTGTCGGGTGAAGGAAAACGACAAATTTGAGTTTTTACAAATAACGGCGTAGTTGTTATCGTTAATACTGTTGAAATACCCGGTGGTTAAAATACAGTAATACGCGTTATTGCACAGTAGCACACGGTATTGCACAGTATTTTTGAAATTATTGATTCTTACGTAAGAAGGCAATACTCAATAATTGTTACAGTAATTACTGTTCAATATTTTATTTTATTGATTCAATAATTGCTACGTTGAAATTTTGTATTATTGTTGTTCAATAATTGTTGCTGCACAGTATTTCCCATTATCAGATCAATAATTCATATTATTTGAATAGTATTATTAGATAGCATTATTGGCAATATCTAGAAAGTTCTGTCTAAGGAGAGGTTTGGTCATCTAATTGCGCGCCAGTAAGGAGAAATCGTTATTGGAAAGCCCCCTCTTTCCTGGGAACGGCCTGATTGTCATAAATGTGATTCTGTAATATTATTTGTGAATAATTAATTATTGATTCATATGATAAGAAAATATTTATTTTATGTGGATATAAATGAGGGATATATTTTTTTGGTTAAAAAATGAAGGAGTTAATGTTGAGGTTTTTATCAGTATTTTTGTCGGAATGGAGGTATTAAAAATCAGGGTTTTTGAGATATTTTGCGGGGGTTATAATTTTTAATCCGACCGTTGGATCGTGGTAATTTTTGGATATGTTATACATATATAAGTTGAGTATATGTCCATAAATTTTGAACCGTTAAAAATGAACGTATGATTTATTATGAATTTTACGAGATGACTGGTTCAGAAATTGTTGAATTTTCGGAGTTTATCATTTTGGTGGAAAATTCTAGAATTGGTGGGCCCCACTTGTGGTTGGTGAAGAAATGTGCTGAATTATATTTCAAATGTGGTGGGTGGGAATAGTAGCAGGTAAAGCCATCAGGTTGCAGGTCAAACCTACCAAAATTTTTCTATAAATAGAGGGCTAAGTTAGAATTGAAAATCACACCAGAAACATAAGCTTTCTCTCTTTCTCTCTCTAGATTATTGAGTGTATTTTGTGAGTATTTAGATACTTGGTGAGTTGCTATTCATCAGTGCAAGTTTCTTTCAGCCTTATACCGATCAGAAGTACTGCTCTTTTGAGGTAAGGGATAGTAAGGGATATTAAGGGATTTTAAGGGTTGTTATGATTTTCAGTTTCGTAATTTTTCTGAACTTCAAAAATTCTGGAAAAATTTGAAATGATATTTTGATGAGTTTTTTTGATTGTGTCCAAAAATGGTGATTTTTGGATGTATAGATTGAGAGTTATGAATTTTATGAGAAAAGACTATTTTAAAAGTAACCGCTTATAATTCCTTGTGGTTAACTCCAAAATTGATGAAATTTTTATTGGGAGTACATGTATATGATAGGAGTATACTCTGTGAATTTCAGAATTTTTAGATAAAAGTACAATTTTTGATAAATGTCTAAATATTCGGCTATTTTGGCCATATGAAAAATAGTAAATGACTTTTAAAAATTCTGAGAAAAATATATGTTCACTATGGGACTATATTATGCTAAATTCCAGAAAAGAAATATTTTTAGAACTGATTTGGTATTTTTTATGAAAATGGTCTAGTTATGAGTAAATGAATTAAATATGTTTTGTGAAGAAAGAAAATTAGAAAATAGGATTTTATGGCTTGAGAATCCTATATGAGGTATATGCAGATTTTTGATGAGGGTTTTGGTTATTGATGATGAAATTGTAAGAGTTGGCATTTTGTGATGATTAAATGCATTAATTAGTAAAGTGTAAACAATTTAAATAAATTGTTTATAAGCTTAAGAAATGTTATTCTTTCAATATCATTATACCGAAATATTGGTATAGATTTTATTGTGGAATTTCTACCTTTTTGAGTCGAGGTTACTATTCATGAATTACTATTCACGACAAAATTGGTTTCTTTTTCTAACCAAATTATAGTTGATTTATGAATATTGCTCTTGAAATTAAATCCATGTTTTGACCATATTATTTTTATAATCATATATAACATTTTTATAACCTTGATGTTGAAATTCTCTTTCGCTTGAGTGTAAAGATGGGTAAATTATTGGTATGATCATGACTATGGGTTCTCTTTGGCCAGTAGTGCAAAGTTGAATTGTTGACTGGTATGATCATGACCATTGAATTTATAATTGAATATCTTTAGCTTAAGTGCAAAGGTGAAATGATCAACATGGTTATAATTATTGTTTATATAAATTCTTAAATGATTATATATTCTTTGAGGTATTAATATATTTGGCATGTAGTGCAAATATGAATTGTTGAGGAATATCTTTGGCCTGTAGTGCAAAGATGAATTGTAGATGAATATCTTTGGCCCGTAGTGCAAAGATGACCTATTGTTGAATATCTTTGGCCAGTAATGCAAAGATGAATGGTTGAGGAATATCTTTGGCCTGTAGTGCAAAGATGAATTGTAGATGAATATCTTTGGCCTGTAGTGCAAAGATGAACTGTTGTTGAATATCTTTGGCCCGTAGTGCAAAGATGACCTGTTGTTGAATATCTTTGGCCAGTAATGCAAAGATGAACGGTTGAGGAATATCTTTGGCCTGTAGTGCAAAGATGAATTGTAGATGAATATCTTTGGCCTGTAGTGCAAAGATGGTCTGTTGATGAACATCTTTGGCCCGTAGTGCAAAGATAAACTGTTGTTGAATATCTTTGGTCGTAGTGCAAAGATGGATTTATTAGTATGATTATGAACAGGAACTGTGATTTGGTATAACCATGATCTTTGATGTTTCAGGTAAAGACATGTGATGAAAATATTCTTCGTCCTGGGTGCGAAGAAAAATTTAGAATCACAATTATGATTATGAGTTATTCATATGATTGTGGAAAGGAACTGTTGATTGATGTTACAGGGATAAAACATTGTTGATGGATTTTTAACATGGAGAAGATAATAGACTTTATAGTCTATTTGACTCTTCTAATGGATTGCTCGTTCCGCTGCAACTATGGTTAAAATTTTTATCATTTACCATATGTTCTAAATCTCTGATTTATTATTGATGAAGGCTACTGATAATTTAATTATCTTTAGTCATGATATTCTTTACTGAGCTAGTTGTGCTCACCTTTTTGCTTCACAATTCCTTTCAGGTAATAAGAGTGTAGCTGGGTCGAGCGAGGGTAACGGGGAAATAGAACGGTGGTCTCTAGCTGTGGATGTTCTCCCGAAGCAGTATAGAAAAGTTCATTTAGTAGTTATATTTGGTGAATCCAATAGGGTAAGGTGTACCCAACGTTGGAAGGGTGGTTTGCCACTATCATACAAGATGTCTAACGACATACAACCTCGTGTCATCATAAGACAGGGATGTGCTCATCCACTTGCTGAGTATATATACGAGCACTACCTATATAATCTTGGTGTTTGTTTGAAGTATAATTCTCAATTAGAGACAGTAGAGATAATGATATGTCAAGAGAAGACTCACCATTGGGAAGAATATGATAGTAATCTTCTCGTTTTTCTTTGGGGTCTATTGGGTCAACCAAGGATAATTCTGTGGCCATATGATATCTATCATAACCTAGACGCGTGGCCTCCCATGTACGAAGGTTTCCTTGAGCACTTCCCAAAGATTCTAATTTCTAAAACAGTTTTTGACTATACCTTTATGTAAGGTGTTATTGTGAGGTGATGTCCACGGTTGGAACATGAGTCACATTTGGTATATATTTGTATCCAAACTCACAGCATATGTGTTGTTGTATTTTGCACGACAATTGTTGTAATAAAGTTGTAGTTGTTTTATGTACCATGTATTTGACGACTCAGAATGGGTTGGGTGGAATGAACCTATTTTGGGGTTGTCACAGTTGGTATCAGAGCTATAAGTAAAGAGCCCCGAGCCTCTCGCTGGTGACTTCCTATTGATGGGGGATGCACCGAAGCCAGACTCTCCGTAGGGGACGCCGTTCTGCGGTGGCAAACTGATAGGTACCACTGTGAGGTGCTGTGGTTGAAGCACCATGAGAGTCACAGTTGGTATCAGAGCTTAGGGATATGATCTCTGGTGGAGATCGGGGAATATAACTAGGAGGGGAGAGATACGTAAATCCTTCGCTAGTGTGTCCTACCTAAGCTTATTTGTTGGTTAGTCATAATATTGGGATATTATGTGATATGTTAATTTGTTTAATTAACCCTTATTTTATGGCAGTATTTGAGAATGGCAGCTGAGAATGCTAACAATGGAGTGAATGAGACTGTGGGGATACCTCTAATCACTAACCATGATAATGTGATGTCAGACGAAGAAGGAATTAGAGATATCTATGTGGTGAGTGAAGAATTGATAGTTGCACCCGAGATAGTCGCAGAGGTAACAGCTGAGACTGAGGAAGAAGAGGAAGAAGAAGTACCAGAGGAGAGTTTATTAGAGGTATTATATGATCAAAATGTAGAATTTCAAAATCGTATTCATGAGTTAGAAGAGCAGGCAGAAGAACGACAGGCGGTCGTGGAACAAAAGGATGCAACAATTCAAGCTTGTGTTACCCGATATGTGATGCTTGAACAGAAGCATTCTTTGGCAGAGTATAAGATGATAAAAATGGAATCTGAGCTGAAAGAAGAAAAAATTGAACGAGTGAGAATAAGTGATGCATGGGCAAAAGCCGCACGACACGTGGATATTGTGGAAAGAGATGTTCGATCTAAGAAGGCTAAAATAGATGATATGAATTTCTCTTTTTGGAAAGTAATTGGGAGAACCCAACATCGAGTTTTGAATTACCCTGTACATAGCGGTCAACCTGAATCCGATATGGATCGAAGATTGATGATTTAGATCATGAATGAGGAGTACGAAGAGGCAGTTGAGGGAGGAATATGTCCTATAGAAAGGTATATTCCAACGGTAATGATGACGCCAAATGCTGCTCCAGACAAGTCAAAGCCGAGTAGTTCGAGGGATGGCGGTTGTCATGACTTCCCAACAAATGAGGAACCCAAATGAAGTTATCATGGGAGATGAGCAATGGAGAAATCATGATGATCTGAGAGATAGAATCTGAAATGGAAGCAAGGTATTCTCAACTCTTCGAAATACCAGGTACGTAAATTTCGGGGACGAAATTTCATAAGGAGGGGAGATTGTAAGACCCCGAATTTTATGAAATAAAAGTATTCAATTTTTCTTATAATTACTATTCAGTAAATGGTTAAATTGATAAAAGTTTAAAGTTATGGGTGAAATATGAATTTTTTTTCAAAATAAGCAAGTGGTTATAAAATAATCATTGTTGTCGGGGAATATTCGTTTGGTCGTGGAATATTTTTTTTTGTCGGAGAATATTCGTACGACGGCGCAGCTATTTGTGGGCCCCATAACGAATAACTGTCGGGTGAAGGAAAACGACAAATTTGAGTTTTTACAAATAACGGCGTAGTTGTTATCGTTAATACTGTTGAAATACCCGGTGGTTAAAATACAGTAATACGCGTTATTGCACAGTAGCACACGGTATTGCACAGTATTTTTGAAATTATTGATTCTTACGTAAGAAGGCACTACTCAATAATTGTTACAGTAATTACTGTTCAATATTTTATTTTATTGATTCAATAATTGCTACGTTGAAATTTTGTATTATTGTTGTTCAATAATTGTTGCTGCACAGTATTTCCCATTATCAGATCAATAATTCATATTATTTGAATAGTATTATTAGATAGCATTATTGGCAATGTCTAGAAAGTTCTGTCTAAGGAGAGGTTTGGTCATCTAATTGCGCGCCAGTAAGGAGAAATCGTTATTGGAAAGCCCCCTCTTTCCTGGGAACGGCCTGATTGTCATAAATGTGATTCTGTAATATTATTTGTGAATAATTAATTATTGATTCATATGATAAGAAAATATTTATTTTATGTGGATATAAATGAGGGATATATTTTTTTGGTTAAAAAATGAAGGAGTTAATGTTGAGGTTTTTATCAGTATTTTTGTCGGAATGGAGGTATTAAAAATCAGGGTTTTTGAGATATTTTGCGGGGGTTATAATTTTTAATCCGACCGTTGGATCGTGGTAATTTTTGGATATGTTATACATATATAAGTTGAGTATATGTCCACAAATTTTGAACCGTTAAAAATGAACGTATGATTTATTATGAATTTTACGAGATGACTGGTTCAGAAATTGTTGAATTTTCGGAGTTTATCATTTTGGTGGAAAATTCTAGAATTGGTGGGCCCCACTTGTGGTTGGTGAAGAAATGTGCTGAATTATATTTCAAATGTGGTGGGTGGGAATAGTAGCAGGTAAAGCCATCAGGTTGCAGGTCAAACCTACCAAAATTTTTCTATAAATAGAGGGCTAAGTTAGAATTGAAAATCACACCAGAAACATAAGCTTTCTCTCTTTCTCTCTCTAGATTATTGAGTGTATTTTGTGAGTATTTAGATACTTGGTGAGTTGCTATTCATCAGTGCAAGTTTCTTTCAGCCTTATACCGATCAGAAGTACTGCTCTTTTGAGGTAAGGGATAGTAAGGGATATTAAGGGATTTTAAGGGTTGTTATGATTTTCAGTTTCGTAATTTTTCTGAACTTCAAAAATTCTGGAAAAATTTGAAATGATATTTTGATGAGTTTTTTTGATTGTGTCCAAAAATGGTGATTTTTGGATGTATAGATTGAGAGTTATGAATTTTATGAGAAAAGACTATTTTAAAAGTAACCGCTTATAATTCCTTGTGGTTAACTCCAAAATTGATGAAATTTTTATTGGGAGTACATGTATATGATAGGAGTATACTCTGTAAATTTCAGAATTTTTAGACAAAAGTACAATTTTTGATAAATGTCTAAATATTCGGCTATTTTGGCCATATGAAAAATAGTAAATGACTTTTAAAAATTCTGAGAAAAATATATGTTCACTATGGGACTATATTATGCTAAATTCCAGAAAAGAAATATTTTTGGAACTGATTTGGTATTTTTTATGAAAATGGTCTAGTTATGAGTAAATGAATTAAATATGTTTTGTGAAGAAAGAAAATTAGAAAATAGGATTTTATGGCTTGAGAATCCTATATGAGGTATATGCAGATTTTTGATGAGGGTTTTGGTTATTGATGATGAAATTGTAAGAGTTGGTATTTTATGATGATTAAATGCATTAATTAGTAAAGTGTAAACAATTTAAATAAATTTTTTATAAGCTTAAGAAATGTTATTCTTTCAATATCATTATACCGAAATATTGGTATAGATTTTATTGTGGAATTTCTACCTTTTTGAGTCGAGGTTACTATTCATGAATTACTATTCACGACAAAATTGGTTTCTTTTTCTAACCAAATTATAGTTGATTTATGAATATTGCTCTTGAAATTAAATCCATGTTTTGACCATATTATTTTTATAATCATATATAACATTTTTATAACCTTGATGTTGAAATTCTCTTTCGCTTGAGTGTAAAGATGGGTAAATTATTGGTATGATCATGACTATGGGTTCTCTTTGGCCAGTAGTGCAAAGTTGAATTGTTGACTGGTATGATCATGACCATTGAATTTATAATTGAATATCTTTAGCTTAAGTGCAAAGGTGAAATGATCAACATGGTTATAATTATTGTTTATATAAATTCTTAAATGATTATATATTCTTTGAGGTATTAATATATTTGGCATGTAGTGCAAATATGAATTGTTGAGGAATATCTTTGGCCTGTAGTGCAAAGATGAATTGTAGATGAATATCTTTGGCCCGTAGTGCAAAGATGACCTATTGTTGAATATCTTTGGCCAGTAATGCAAAGATGAATGGTTGAGGAATATCTTTGGCCTGTAGTGCAAAGATGAATTGTAGATGAATATCTTTGGCCTGTAGTGCAAAGATGAACTGTTGTTGAATATCTTTGGCCCGTAGTGCAAAGATGACCTATTGTTGAATATCTTTGGCCCGTAATGCAAAGATGAACGGTTGAGGAATATCTTTGGCCTGTAGTGCAAAGATGAATTGTAGATGAATATCTTTGGCCTGTAGTGCAAAGATGGTCTGTTGATGAACATCTTTGGCCCGTAGTGCAAAGATAAACTGTTGTTGAATATCTTTGGTCGTAGTGCAAAGATGGATTTATTAGTATGATTATGAACAGGAACTGTGATTTGGTATAACCATGATCTTTGATGTTTCAGGTAAAGACATGTGATGAAAATATTCTTCGTCCTGGGTGCGAAGAAAAATTTAGAATCACAATTATGATTATGAGTTATTCATATGATTGTGGAAAGGAACTGTTGATTGATGTTACAGGGATAAAACATTGTTGATGGATTTTTAACATGGAGAAGATAATAGACTTTATAGTCTATTTGACTCTTCTAATGGATTGCTCGTTCCGCTGCAACTATGGTTGAAATTTTTATCATTTACCATATGTTCTAAATCTCTGATTTATTATTGATGAAGGCTACTGATAATTTAATTATCTTTAGTCATGATATTCTTTACTGAGCTAGTTGTGCTCACCCTTTTGCTTCACAATTCCTTTCAGGTAATAAGAGTGTAGCTGGGTCGAGCGAGGGTAACGGGGAAATAGAACGGTGGTCTCTAGCTGTGGATGTTCTCCCGAAGCAGTATAGAAAAGTTCATTTAGTAGTTATATTTGGTGAATCCAATAGGGTAAGGTGTACCCAACGTTGGAAGGGTGGTTTGCCACTATCATACAAGATGTCTAACGACATACAACCTCGTGTCATCATAAGACAGGGATGTGCTCATCCACTTGCTGAGTATATATACGAGCACTACCTATATAATCTTGGTGTTTGTTTGAAGTATAATTCTCAATTAGAGACAGTAGAGATAATGATATGTCAAGAGAAGACTCACCATTGGGAAGAATATGATAGTAATCTTCTCGTTTTTCTTTGGGGTCTATTGGGTCAACCAAGGATAATTCTGTGGCCATATGATATCTATCATAACCTAGACGCGTGGCCTCCCATGTACGAAGGTTTCCTTGAGCACTTCCCAAAGATTCTAATTTCTAAAACAGTTTTTGACTATACCTTTATGTAAGGTGTTATTGTGAGGTGATGTCCACGGTTGGAACATGAGTCACATTTGGTATATATTTGTATCCAAACTCACAGCATATGTGTTGTTGTATTTTGCACGACAATTGTTGTAATAAAGTTGTAGTTGTTTTCTGTACCATGTATTTGACGACTCAGAATGGGTTGGGTGGAATGAACCTATTTTGGGGTTGTCACAATGTATGCCATGTTACTTTACTTATTATTAGATATATATCGAGCATGTTATTATATGCTATGTGATGCATGAAAACTGTTAGACTTTGCTGGGCTGTCGAGCTCACTCTTGCAAATAACCACTTTTGCAGGTCAAGATTTTAAGGTAAAGATATGTGCTAAGTGAGTTATAGAGATCTATATTCACGAAGATTACTTAGGTTTTATGAGAAATGTATTTCATATTTTGAACGTAACATGTTGTTGAATTGTAAGTTGAGTTATCCAATGTATATGAATATTTAGTTATGATGTAAGACTTTGTATAGTCATTTTGTTGTAACGATTCATGATATAAGATTGAATCAAAGAGATGTTATGTAAAAGTTGCGATTTAGGGCAATAAAGAAGGAAATGTATAAAAGTTTTAAATATTCCGCAATTTTATTGATTTTAATATCAAATAATGATGTAAATTTAGAGGTTGAGTGTATGGTTAACAACCGAAGTCGAGATTTAAATTGTATGAATTTTGGGGTCATTACAATTATTATGAGATGTATGTTGAGCGTATTATTATGTGTTATGTGATGCATGAAAACTGTTAGATTTTGCTAGGTTGTCGAGCTCATTCTTGCAAATAACCACTTTTGCAGGTCAAGATGTGAAGGTAAAGATATGTGCTAAGTGAGTTATAGAGATCTATATTCACGAAGATTAGTTATGTTTATGAGAAATGTATTTCATATTTTGAATGTAACATGTTGTTGAATTGTAAGTTGAGCTATCCAATGTATATGGATATTTAGTTATGATGTAAGACTTTGTATAGTCATTTTATTGTATCGATTCATGATATAAGTTTGAATCGACAAGATGTAATGTAAAAGTTGCGATTTAAAGCAATACAGAAGGAAATGTATAAAAGTTTTAAAATTTTCCGCATATTAGTAATTTATTATCGAATAATGATGTAAATATAGATTAAAGTTGTTTTGTTAACGACCGCGAAGGAGAATATTATTGTATGAATTTTGGGGTCGTTACATAAATTTTGATGGCGAAATTTCATAAGGAGGGGAGATTGTAAGACCCTAAATTTTATGAATAAAGATTTAATTTTCTCGAAATATTTTTTTTAATATTATGGTGTGGAATTGATATAATGTTATAGTTGTGGGTAATATTTATAAATTTTGCAAAGTAAGCAAGTTGTTATAAAATATTCGTTTGGTCGGGGAATATTCTTTTTGTCGGAGAATATTCGTATGACGACACAATCATTGGTGGACCCCACAACGAAAGTATTGTCGTAGTAAGAAAACGACAATATTATCTTTTTATAAAAATAACGACGAAACTGTTACCGTTAAAACTGTTGAACTACCCGGTAGTAAAAGTACAGTAATAGGTGTGGTTGCATAGTAGCACACGGTATTGATTATTGATTCTTACGTAAGAAGTCACTCAGTAATACTCAATTATTGCTACTGTAAGACCCCAAATTATTAATAAATAAAATTTAAATTCTCTCTATTTATTATTTTGAAATAGTAAGTGTTAAATTGATTAATGAGGTTAGTTATGGGTAAAATGCGCAAAATATTTCAAATAAGCAGGTGGTTATAAAATACTCATTGTTGTCGGGGAATATTCGTTTGGTCGTAGGAATATTCTTCCTGTCGGGGAATATTCGTACGACGGCGCAGTCTTTTGTGGGCCCCATAACGGAAAGCGATTGGATGAAGAAAACGACAAGTATATGTTGTTTATTAATAACGGCGTAATTGGTACCGTTAATACTGTTGGAATACCCGGTGGTTAAAACACAGTAATACGCGTTGTTACACAGTAGCACACTGATTGCACCAATTATTGATTCTTACGTAAGAAGGCACTACTCAATAATGGTTACAGTAATTACTGTTCAGTATTTTATTTTATTGATTTAATAATTGCTGCGTTGATATTTTATATTACCGTTGTTTCAATAATTGTCACTACACAGTATTTCCCATTATCAGATCAATAATTCATATTATTTGAATAATATTATTATATAACATTATTGGCAATGTCTAGAAAGTTCTGTCTAAGGAGAGGTTTGGTCATCTAATTGCGCGCCAGTAAGGAGAAATCCTTATTGGAAAGCCCCCTCTTTCCTGGGAACGGCCTGGTTGTCATAAATGTGATTCTGTAATATTATTTATGAATAATTAATTATTGATTCATATGATAAAGAAATATTTATTTTATGTGGATATAAATGATGGATATATTTATTTTTATGTGGATAAAAATGAAAGAATTAAAGCTGAGTTATTTTATCAGTATTTTGTCGATGTGGAGGTATTAAAAATCATCCGTTTGTGGATTTCGGATATCTTTGGTTTGGAATTTGGAAAAACTTAAAGCTACAAAGTTGTAGAGAATTCAATTTCAGTCAGAATGGACATAAAATTCGTATTTTTCTGATAAACGGTCTATTTTCTATGAATTACTGAAGTTTCGAAAAATAAAATAATTTTTATTAAATTGCGGGACCCACTTTTGGTTGGTGGATTAAACATGTGGGCTGCTGGGATGAATTTCAGAATTGGCATGCCTTGATAAGTCTTGGTCTTGGCACGCGTAAGGAAAATAAGAAAATATTAATTTATTATTTTAGTCTCCTTTGGCGTTCTAGCATTTTCCTATAAATAGAGGGCTAAGTTAGAATTGAAAATCATACCAGAAACAAAGTTTTCTCTCTTTCTCTCTCTATATTATCGAGCGTATTCTTGTGAGTATACTTTGAGTGTTGCTATACGGTGCGAGTTTTTGTCAGCACTATACCCGAAATTCAGTCAGAAGTACGATTATTTTGAGGTAAGGGATGTTATTTTATTCGAAAATGATATTATTTCTTCAATATCATTATGCAGAAATATTGGTTGGAAATTTTTATCAAATTTGGAACTTTTCACGTCGGGGTTACTATTCATGAGTTACTATTCACGAGTTACTATTCACCGAAAAATAAAATTTTCTTCTTTTCGTCCAAAATATCTATTCTGGGTACTAGCTTTGATTGTATCCATGTTTTGATCATTCTTGAATTCTACTTCACTATGAATAATTATAAGGTATTTTTGGACATGGATAAATCGAAATACGAATCCTTAATATTGTTATTTTGTTTCACTGGATTCGTTTTCTTTAAGATATTTTTCATCATCCTCAGTCCTAAATGATACTGAATATCTTTGGCCCGTAGTGCAAAGATGAATGATTAACTGATGAATATCTTTGGCCCGTAGTGCAAAGATGAACAGGTGTTGAGATGAACATGACCGACCGGTGATACAAGTGAATATCTTTGGCCTGTAGTGCAAAGATGAATATTTGATTAAAGATGGTTATTGATTATTGTTACAGGGATAAAATATTGATGATAGACTTTTAAATCTTAGAAGATAGTAGAACTCATTCTCTACTTGACTCTTCTAATGGTTTGCTGTTTCCGCTGCAGTTATTGATTTAAAACTTGTTGTCTATTGTATTCTATTAGATTTTTTCCTGTTGAAGACTAACGATAATTTGTTCTGTATTATCTTAGTCATAATGTTCTTTACTGGGCTAGTTGAGCTCACCCTTTTCCTTTTTGTTCCATTTTTCTCAGGAGGCGAGAATGTAGCGAGTACTAGTCGGGGTATGGAATGATGGTTCTAGAAGTTATTTTAGTAGTCCTCACCATTTTTGTGAAATAATGATTCAATAATTGTAATGAGGACTTATTTGAGTGTGGATATTGTCTAAATGACAATATTTGTATTTAAACTCACAGTTCTTGTGTTGTAATAATAAAGATGTAGTTGTTTCTGTACCATGTATTTTGGCGACTCAGAATGGGTGTTGTATACCTATTTTGGGGACGTCACAGTTGGTATCAGAGCTTAGGGATATGATCTCTGGCGAAGATCGGAGAATAGAACTAGGAGGGGAGAGACGAATAAATCCTTCGCTAGTGTGTCCTACCTAAGCTTACTTATTGGTCAGTCATAATATAGGGGTATTATGTGATTTGTTAATTTATTTAATTAACCCTTGTTTTATGGCAGTATTTAAGAATGGCTGCTGAGAACGTTAACAATGGAGTGTATGAGACTGTGGAACAACCTTTAGTCACAAACCAGGAGAACGTGCAACAGGAAGGCAATATTCCTCCTGTAAACAACACTACCGAGCAAACGATGAACGATGGAATGTTTAGGAGCTTTTTGCAGTTCATGCAAAATCAGATGAGGGAGACTCGTGTACAAAATACGGGTGGAAATAATGACAACACGCGGTCTGTCACAGCCAAGCAGTTCAAGGAGTTGGGACCACCAGAATTTAAGGAAAGCCGGATCCGATCATGGCGGAAACATGGGTCAAGCAAATTACCAAGATATTCGATGTCTTGGGATGCACGGAGGAGCAGAAGGTTCCATTCGCTACCTTTATGTTCCGCGGTGAGGCAGACTACTGGTGGGAGTCTGTGAAGCGTACCCAGCCTGACGCACTCAATATGTCCTGGGAAACGTTTCAGAAACTGTTTAATGACAAGTACTTCCCTGAAAGTATTCGCCATATGAAGGAGGTGGAGTTTATCAGACTGGAACAAAACAACATGACGGTGTCCCAGTACGAGGCGAAGTTTGCAGAGTTATCCAGGTTTGCACCTCATTTGGTAGAAAATGAGGAACGTATGACGCGGATGTTTCTGAGAGGTTTAAAACCTGAGATTCTTCAATACCTTATCTCTCATAAATTTTCTCTGTATTCAGACGTTGTCAACAGGGCCCAATTATTAGAGAGAGATAATGAGTATACTCAACCGAGGGACCACAACCAGGGTCATACCGGTGACAGCAATCATCAGAGCGATGATAACCAACGAGGAGGGAAAAATACGAACAAAGGCGGTAACCACTCGGGTAGTCATCGTGGCCATGATAATAGGAGAGGTGAGTCAAGTGGAAATTTCAGAAAGAGGAGATTCAACAATGACGGGAAGACATCAGCAGCAGCACCAACAACAAATTTTAGGGGAGGAGAACGACCGCCAGTTAGATGTTACAAATGCGGGAAAGAGGGACATATCAGCCCAAACTGTCCACAACAATCCAAGGTGTGTTACAACTGTGGGAAGGAAGGCCACATCGCTCGAGATTGTACTATAGCGAAATCAAGTTCAGCGGAGTGGTGATTCCAAGGGCTGTCCCGGATAAGGCGAAATCAGCAGTTCCTGGAAGAGCGTTTGTCGTAACTGGCCAAAACGTGAGGAACCCGAACGAGGTGATTACGGGTAAGCTAATCTTGAATTCTTGCGAAGTTTATACCTTACTAGATACCGGTTCTACCCATTCTTTTATCTCTCCTGCTTGTGCTCAACGTTTAAACTTGACTCCGGGGAAATTGGACTTTGACTTATCTGTTGAAACTCCGTTAGGTGAAACCTTTGTTACATCTACAGTTTATAAATCTTGCATGATCCAAGTTGGCACTATCACATTACCTATTGATCTTATCTCTTTAAAGATACTTGCTTTTGATGTGATTTTAGGAATTGATTGGTTAACCACTCATCATGCTAAAATTGATTGTTTTCGTAAGGTTGTTAGTTTTCATATTCCTAACCAACCTGTTGTACGAATTCAAACAACTAAGCCATTAAAATCAATCACTGTTATATCAAGCCATAAAGCCATTCGTTTATTAAAAAACGGATGTCAAGCTTTCTTAGCCCATGTTATGGATTTGAATAAAGACACGTCAAATTTGAATAATATTCCTGTTGTTATTGACTTTCCTGATGTATTTCCTGAAGAACTTCCCGGTCTACCCCCGGAACGAGAAATTGAATTCTTTATTGATCTTGAACCTGGTACAAAGCCCATTTCTAAAACCCCATATCGAATGGCTCCTATTGAACTTCAGGAGTTAAAGGTCCAACTACAAGAGTTGTTGGACATCGGTTTCATTCGTCCTAGTACATCTCCTTGGGGTGCTCCTGTTTTATTTGTAAAGAAGAAAGACGGGAGTATGCGACTTTGTATTGATTACCGGGAATTAAACCATGTCACTATTAAGAATAGGTATCCGCTACCTCGTATTGATGACCTGTTTGACCAGTTACAAGGAGCACAATTCTTTTCAAAGATCGATCTTCGTTCTGGATATCATCAGCTGAAGGTTAAAACTGAGGATATTCCAAAGACTGCCTTCAGAACTCGGTACGGGCATTATGAATTCCTAGTCATGTCTTTTGGATTGACTAATGCTCCTGCGGCTTTCATGGATATGATGAACCGGGTATTCAAGGATTATTTGGATTAGTTCGTTGTTGTCTTTATTGATGACATCCTCATATATTCCAAAAGCCGTGAAGATCATGAGCATCATTTGAAGCTGGTACTCCAAAGGCTGCGTGAAAATAAGTTATATGCCAAGCTGAAGAAATGCGAGTTCTGGCTTGAGGAAGTAGCATTCCTTGGGCACGTGGTGTCAAAACATGGAGTATCTGTTGACCCGGCGAAGATTGAAGCAATACAAAGTTGGGAGCAACCAAAGACGGTGACCGAAGTACGTAGCTTTCTAGGCTTAGCTGGTTATTATCGAAGATTCGTGGAAGGGTTTTCTCGAATCGCTACCCCGTTAACTCAGCTGACTCGGAAAGATGTCAAATTCGTATGGAGCGAGGAATGCGAGAAGAGTTTTCAAGAGCTTAAGAGGAGACTCATTTCGGCACCTGTTCTGACAATACCATCTGGTTCGGATGGATTTGTTATCTACAGTGATGCTTCAAGCAAAGGGTTAGGATGTGTTCTCATGCAACATGGGAAAGTCATAGCCTATGCCTCGCGACAACTCAAAGAATATGAGAGGAATTATCCTACTCATGATTTGGAGTTGGCAGCAGTAGTTTTCGCGTTGAAGATCTGGAGACACTACCTGTATGGGGAGAAAGTGGAGATCTATACAGATCATAAAAGCCTCAAATATTTCTTCACCCAAAAAGAACTCAACATGCGGCAGCGACGTTGGCTTGAGCTGTTAAAAGATTACGATCATACCATCCAATATCATCCTGGAAAAGCAAACGTAGTAGCTGACGCATTGAGTAGAAGATCATATGCGGGTACGAGTGCAATGTTGTTAACACAAAGGCCCATTTTGTATGACTTGCAAAGGATGGAGATGGAGATGAAGGCTCCAAGTACCCACATGATGATATCAAATATACGAGTAGAACCGACTTTAATCGATAAAGTTAAAGCTGCTCAAGCTACGGACATAGAGCTGATGCATATGAAGAAGAAAGTGCAAGAAGGTTCTATTCCAGAAGCAAGAATCGATGAAGAAGGAATACTTCGAGTCCACTCCAGACTTTGTGTTCCTAACGATTCTGATTTGAAGTACAAGATCATGATGGAAGCACACAATACACCATTTGCAATCCATCCCGGAAGTACCAAAATGTATCGTGATCTTCGACATACATTTTGGTGGAATAATATGAAGAGAGAGATTGTAAAGTTTATCTCGAGGTGTTTAACTTGTCAACGTGTAAAGGCGGAACATCAAGTGCCAAAGGGTCCATTGCAATTACTTGAGATTCTGAAATGGAAGTGGGAACACATTACCATGGATTTCGTTACGGGTCTTCCCACGGTTTCTCAAGGCATAAATGCTATTTGGGTTATTGTTGATAGATTAACCAAGTCTGCTCATTTCTTGCCGATACGGGAGACTTATTCCCTTGAACGTCTTGCTCGTATATACGTAGATGAGATTGTGAGACTGCATGGCATGCCAGTATCCATAGTTTCGGATCGTGACCCAAGATTCACTTCAAGATTTTGGGTTAGCTTGCAAAAAGCTATGGGTACAGATTTACGATTTAGTTCGGCATACCATCCTCAAACGGACGGACAATCAGAGAGGACTATTCAAACTCTTGAAGATCTATTAAGACTTTGTGTCCTAGATTTCAAAGGGAGTTGGGATAAGTACCTACCATTGGTGAAATTCTCTTACAATAACAGTTATCAGGCAAGTATAGGTGTGGCCCCATTTGAAGCATTATATGGACGAAAGTGTCGCTCTCCAGTATGCTGGGACGAGGTGGGTGAAGCAACATTGTTGGGACCAGAGTTGGTACGCATGACTACAGAGAAGATCCAAACGATTCGACAACGTATACAAACGGCACAGGATCGACAAAAGAGTTATGCGGATCTTCATCGAAAGGACGTGGAATTTGACATTGGGGATCATGTATTGTTGCGTGTGGCTCCATAGAAAGGAGTTACAAGATTTGGGAAGAGAGGAAAGCTCAATCCACGATTTATTGGTCCATTTTAGATTCTTGACCGAATAGGAAATGTGGCTTATAGACTCGCGTTACCTCCAAGTATGTCTCGTGTTCATAATGTTTTTCATATATCTGTGTTACGTAAATATGTGAAAGACCCAGACCACGTTATTGAGTTAGAACCGGACGAGATAGCTGAAGACTTAACGTACGAAGAGGTACCTGTCAAAATCTTGGATAGAAAGGAGCATGTCCTACGCACGAAGGTCATACCACAAGTTAAAGTTTTGTGGAGAAACCATGCTATTGAGGAAATGACCTGGGAGTTAGAAACGGAAATGAAAGCGAGGTATCCTCATCTTTTCGAAACACCAGGTACGTACATCAATTTCGAGGACGAAATTTCATAAGGAGGGGAGGTTGTAAGACCCAAATTATTAATAAATAAAATTTAAATTCCCTCTATTTATTATTTTGAAATAGTAAGTGTTAAATTGATTAATGAGGTTAGTTATGGGTAAAATGTGCAAAATATTTCAAATAAGCAAGTGGTTATAAAATACTCATTGTTGTCGGGGAATATTCGTTTGGTCGTAGGAATATTCTTCCTGTCGGGGAATATTCGTACGACGGCGCAGTCTTTTGTGGGCCCCATAACGGAAAGTGATTGGATGAAGAAAACGACAAGTATATGTTGTTTATTAATAACGGCGTAATTGTTACCGTTAATACTGTTGGAATGCCCGGTGGTTAAAACACAGTAATACGCGTTGTTACACAGTAGCACACTGATTGCACCAATTATTGATTCTTACGTAAGAAGGCACTACTCAATAATGGTTACAGTAATTACTGTTCAGTATTTTATTTTATTGATTTAATAATTGCTGCGTTGATATTTTATATTACCGTTGTTTCAATAATTGTCACTACACAATATTTCCCATTATCAGATCAATAATTCATATTATTTGAATAATATTATTATATAACATTATTGGCAATGTCTAGAAAATTCTGTCTAAGGAGAGGTTTGGGCATCTAATTGCGCGCCAGTAAGGAGAAATTCTTATTGGAAAGCCCCCTCTTTCCTGGGAACGGCCTGGTTGTCATAAATGTGATTCTGTAATATTATTTATGAATAATTAATTATTGATTCATATGATAAAGAAATATTTATTTTATGTGGATATAAATGATGGATATATTTATTTTTATGTGGATAAAAATGAAAGAATTAAAGCTGAGGTATTTTATCAGTATTTTGTCGATGTGGAGGTATTAAAAATCATCCGTTTGTGGATTTCGGATATTTTTGGTTTGGAATTTGGAAAAACTTAAAGCTACAAAGTTGTAGAGAATTTGATTTCAGTCAGAATGGACATAAAATTCGTATTTTTCTGATAAACGGTCTATTTTCTATGAATTACTGAAGTTTCGAAAAATAAAATAATTTTTATTAAATTGCGGGACCCACTTTTTGGTTGGTGGATTAAACATGTGGGCTGCTGGGATGAATTTCAGAATTGGCATGCCTTGATAAGTCTTGGTCTTGGCATGCGTAAGGAAAATAAGAAAATATTAATTTATTATTTTAGTCTCCTTTGGCGTTCTAGCATTTTCCTATAAATAGAGGGCTAAGTTAGAATTGAAAATCATACCAGAAACAAAGTTTTCTCTCTTTCTCTCTCTATATTATCGAGCGTATTCTTGTGAGTATACTTTGAGTGTTGCTATACGGTGCGAGTTTCTGTCAGCACTATACCCGAAATTCAGTCAGAAGTACGATTATTTTGAGGTAAGGGATGTTATTTTATTCGAAAATGATATTATTTCTTCAATATCATTATGCAGAAATATTGGTTGGAAATTTTTATCAAATTTGGAACTTTTCACGTCGGGGTTACTATTCATGAGTTACTATTCACGAGTTACTATTCACCGAAAAATAAAATTTTCTTCTTTTCGTCCAAAATATCTATTCTGGGTACTAGCTTTGATTGTATCCATGTTTTGATCATTCTTGAATTCTACTTCACTATGAATAATTATAAGGTATTTTTGGACATGGATAAATCGAATTACGAATCCTTAATATTGTTATTTTGTTTCACTGGATTCGTTTTCTTTAAGATATTTTTCATCATCCTCAGTCCTAAATGATAATGAATATCTTTGGCCCGTAGTGCAAAGATGAATGATTAACTGATGAATATCTTTGGCCCGTAGTGCAAAGATGAACAGGTGTTGAGATGAACATGACCGACCGGTGATACAAGTGAATATCTTTGGCCTGTAGTGCAAAGATGAATATTTGATTAAAGATGGTTATTGATTATTGTTACAGGAATAAAATATTGATGATAGACTTTTAAATCTTAGAAGATAGTAGAACTCATTCTCTACTTGACTCTTCTAATGGTTTGCTGTTTCCGCTGCAGTTATTGATTTAAAACTTGTTGTCTATTGTATTCTATTAGATTTTTTTCCTGTTGAAGACTAACGATAATTTGTTCTGTATTATCTTAGTCATAATGTTCTTTACTGGGCTAGTTGAGCTCACCCTTTTCCTTTTTGTTCCATTTTTCTCAGGAGGCGAGAATGTCGTACTAGTCGGGGTATGAAATGATGGTTCTAGAAGTTATTTTAGTAGTCCTCACCATTTTTGTGAAATAATGTTTCAATAATTGTAATGAGGACTTATTTGAGTGTGGATATTGTCTAAATGACAATATTTGTATTTAAACTCACAGTTCTTGTGTTGTAATAATAAAGATGTAGTTGTTTCTGTACCATGTATTTTGGCGACTCAGAATGGGTGTTGTATACCTATTTTGGGGACGTCACAGCTACAGTAATTGCTGCATCATATCTCTCATATTATTGATTCGATTATTGTCACAGTATCATTTGCATAATATGTTATATTATTAAATCAATAATTGAGACGACAAAGTTATTCATATTATTAAATTGCAATAGTTACAATTTCTAGAAGTTTTGTCAAGGAGAGGTTTGGTCACCTAATTTCTCGCCAATAGGGAGAAATTCTTATTAGAAAGCCTCCTCTTTCCTGGGAACGACCTGGTTGTTAAATATTGTGAGTTATAATATTAATGATGAATAAGTTCGTGTTGATTAAAGATAAATTTGATAGTTCCATTGTGTTAAAATTATTTGTGTTAGTGGAAATTGACATTTATTTCGATAATAATTGATGTCTGGAGGTTATAGTGTTCAATCGGGTATTCGGAGTACTTTTCGTGTCGGAGTACTATTCACGAGTTACTATTCTCGAAGTACTATTCACGGGATACTATTCACCAGAAAAATATATTTCTTTTCGGTCTAAATTATTTTTGGGTATAATATTATTCCATGAAGAGATGTAATAATTTTTCAGACCATTGGTTGAAGATATAATAGTATTTATATGAACCGCTGGTGGAAAGTTATAATAGTAAATCAATATGGATCGTTGGTTTAAAGTTTTAATAGTAAATCAGTATGGACTGTTGCTTGAAGTTTTAATAGTAAATTAATATGGACCGTCCGTTTAAAAGTAAATCAATCTGAACCATTCATGAATTAGTTACTATTCAGTCCATTCTCCTATAAATAGAAGATCATTCCTTCATTATTTCTTACGAATTCACTGAAACTCTAGAAAGATAAACTATAGAGAGAAAGAAGAAAAATATTCTGCTACTTCACTTAATCAATATCCAGTTCTTCTAAGGTAAGGGGTATTATTCTTTCGTATTCATGAAGAGAATTATTTTCTTTCAATACTCGTAAGAGTTGTTATTCCATTCTTCATTATTATGTTGGAATAACCTGTATATGTGTAGTACCGCATACATGGTAAAATTCTTCTGTTATTCAATTCCTCATTATTATGTTGGAATAACCTGTTTATGCGAAGTACCGCATACATGGTGAAATTCTTCTGTTATTCCATTCTTTATTTTTCTGTCGGAATATCCTGTCTGTGCATTTACGCCGGACCTGGTTCCATTATTTATTATTCTGTTGGAATATCTTGTCTGTGCGTTTACACCGGACTTGGTTCTATTGTTTATTATTCTGTCAGAATATCCTGTCTATGCGTTATGCATGACCTGGTTTCATTATTTGTTATTCTGTTGGGAATAACCTGTCTGTGCAGTCTATCACACGCATGGTGAATCCTTTTGTTATTTCATTCTTTATTATTATGTTGAAATAACATGTCTATGTGGATTACCACATGCATGGTGAATGATCCTTTATATTCATTCCTTATTAAATTGTGAAAATGATCTGTATACGTGGATTACCGCATGGCGGGTAAAAATCTATTTGCAACTTCATACATTCTATTATACTCAGTTGGTTAAAGTTTTGGCTTCTATATTCCTTGAAAGTAGTAGAATATCCTGGATATTTGCGCTTCATCCAGTATCTTTTCGTGAAAATATTCTTTTGAGCATTCTTGAATTTTACTCCAAGCAGTATCATGTTGACAATTTGGACGTTATTGAGTTCAGGATAAATTAACTTATTAATCTTTAAAATTTATTCTTGAATTTGTTTTATTGAATTATTATGTCAATGTCATCATCCTCATGCTTATATTGTAATGAAAGTCATCTTTCGCTTACGTACATAGATGGACTTAGTATGATTATGACCAGGGATCATTCGATATAATCATGACCTGTAATGTTATAAATGATGTAGTGAAAGTCCTCAGTGGCCTATAATGCATTGATGGATAGTTTTTTGTATGATTATTGTAAGACCCCAAATTTTATGAAATAAAAGTATTCAATTTTTCTTATAATTACTATTCAGTAAATGGTTAAATTGATAAATGTTAAAGTTAAAGGTGATATATGATTTTTTTTTAAAATACACAAGTGGTTATAAAATATTCATTGTTGTCGGAGAATATTCGTTTGGTCATAGAATATTCTTTCTGTCGGGGAATATTCGTACGACGGCGCAGCCATTTGTGGGCCCCATAACAGAATAACTGTCGGGTGAAGAAAACGATAAATTTGAGTTTTTACAAATAACGGCGTAGTTGTTACCGTTAACACTGTTGGAATACCCGGTGGTTAAAATACAGTAATACGCGTTATTGCACAGTAGCACACGGTATTGCACAGTATTTTTGAATTATTGATCCTTACGTAAGAAGACACTATTCAATAATTGTTACAGTAATTACTGTTCAATATTTTATTTTATTGATTCAATAATTGCTGCGTTGATATTTTATATTATTGTTGCTCAATAATTGTCACTGCACATCATCTCCATTATCAGATCAATAATTCATATTATTTAGAATAATTATTAGATAGCATTATTGACAATGTCTAGAAAGTTCTGTCTAAGGAGAGGTTTGGTCATCTAATTGCGCGCCAGTAAGGAGAAATCCTTATCGGAAAGCCCCCTCTTTCCTGGGAACGGCCTGGTTGTCATAAATGTGATTCTGTAATATTGTTTGTGAATAATTAATTATTGATCTATATGATAAGGAAATATTTATTTTATGTGGATATAAACGAAGGATATATTTTTGTGGTTAAAAATGAAGGAGTTAATGTTGAGATTTTTATCAGTATTTTTGTCGGAATAGAGGTATTAAAAATTAGGGTTTTTGAGATATTTTGCGGGGGTTAAAATTTTTAATCCGACCGTTGGATCGTGGTAATTTTTGGATATGTTATACATATATAAGTTGAGTATATGCCCACAAATTTTGAACCGTTAAAAATGAACGTATGATTAATTATGAATTTTACAAGATGACTAGTTCAGAAATTGTTGAATTTTCAGAGTTTATCATTTTGATAGAAAATTCTAGAATTGGTGGGCCCCACTTGTGGTTGGTGAAGAAATGTGTTGAATTATATTTCAAATGTGGTGGGTGGGAATAGTAGCAGGTAAAGCCATCAGGTTGCAGGTCAAGCCTACTAAAATTTCCCTATAAATAGAGGGCTAAGGTAGAATTGAAAATCACACCAGAAACATAAGCTTTCTCTCTTTCTCTCTCTATATTATGAAGCATATTTTGTGAGTATTTAGATACTTTGAGAGTTGCTATTCAGTGTAAGTTTCCTTCGGCTTTGCATACCGATCAGAAGTACTGCTCTTTTGAGGTAAGGGATAGTAAGGAATTTTAAGGGTTGTTATGTTTTTCAGTTTCGTAATTTTTCTGACCTTCAAAAATTCTGGAAAAATTTGAAATGATATTTTGATGAGTTTTCTTGATTGTATCCAAAAATGGTGATTTTTAGATGTATAGATTGAGAGTTATGAATTTTTTGAGAAAAGACTATTTTAAAAGTAACCGCTTATAATTCCTTGTGGTTAACTCCAAAATTGATGAAATTTTTTATTGGGAGTACATGTATATGATAGAAGTATACTCTGTAAATTTCAAAATTTATGGACAAAAGTATAATTTTTGATAAATGTCTAAATATTCGGCTGTTTTGGCCATATGAAAAATAGTAAATGACTTTTAAAAATTCTGAGAAAAATATATGTTCACTATGGGACTATATTATGCTAAATCTCAGAAAAGAAATATTTTTGGAACTGATTTGGTATTTTTCATGAAAATAGTCTAGTTATGAGTAAATGAATTAAATATGTTTTGTGAAGTAAGAAAATTAGAAAATAGGATTCTATGACTTTGAGAATCCTATATGAGGTATATGCTGATTTTTGATGAGGGTTTTGATTATTGGTGATAAAATCTTATGAATTTGGTATTTTAGAATGATTAAATACATTATTTAGTAAAGTGTAAACAATTTAAATAAATTGTTTATAAGCTTAAGAAATATTATTCTTTCAATATCATTATACCGAAATACTGGTATGAATTTTATTGTGGAATTTCTACCTTTTTGTGCCGGGTTTACTATTTATGAGTTACTATTCACGATAAAAATTAGTTTCTTTTCTAACCAAATTATAGTTGATTTACAATATTACTCTTGAGATTAAAACTAGATGTTGATCATATTATTTTTATTATTATATATAATATTTTTATAACCCTAATGATGATATTTCTCTTTGACTTGAGTGTAAAGATGAGTAGATTTTTGGTATGATCATGACTATGGGTTATCTTTGGCCAGTAGTGCAAAGTTGAATCGTTGATTGATATGATCATGACCATTGAATTTATAAGTGAATATCTTTAGCTTCAGTGCAAAGGTGAATTGATCAACATGGTTATAATTATTGTTTATATAACTTCTGAAATGATTATATATTTCTTTGAGATATTAATATCTTTGGCCTGTAGTGCAAAGATGAAATATTGATGAATATCTTTGGCCTGTAGTGCAAAGATGAATTGTTGATGAATATCTTTAGCCCGTAGTACAAAAATGACATGTTGTTGAATATCTTTGGCCAGTAGTACAAAGATGAACAGATGTTGAGATAAACATAACCAACTGGTGATACAAATAAATATCTTTGGTCGTAGTGCAAAGATGAAGTTATTAGTATGATTATGAACAGGAAATGTGATTTGGTGTAATCATGATCTTTGATGTTTCAGGTAAAGATAGGTGATGAAAATTATCTTCGTCCTGGATGAGAAGAGGAATTTAGAACTACAGTTATGATTATGAGTTATTCATATGATTGTGGACCAGAATTGTTGATTGATGTTACAGGGATAAAACATTGTTGATGGATTTTTTACATGGAGAAGATAATAGACTTTATAGTCTATTTGACTCTTCTAATAGATTGCTCGTTCCGCTGCAACTATGGTTAAAATTTTTATCATTTACTATATGTTCTAAATCTCTGATTTATTATTGATGAAGGCTATTGATAATTTAATTATCTTTAGTCATGATATTCTTTACTGAGCTAGTTGTGCTCACCCTTTTGCTTCACAATTCCTTTCAGGTAATAAGAGTGTAGCTGGGTCGAGCGAGGGTAACGGGGAAATAGAACGGTGGTCTCTAGCTGTGGATGTTCTCCCGAAGCAGTATAGAAAAGTTCTTTTAGTAGTTTTATTTGGTGAATCCAATAGGGTAAGGTGTACCCAGCGTTGGAAGGGTGGTTTGCCACTATCATACAAGATGTCTAACGACATACAACCTCGTGTCATCATAAGACAGGGATGTGCTCATCCACTTGCTGAGTATATATACGAGCACTACCTATATAATCTTGGTGTTTGTTTGAAGTATAATTCTCAATTAGAGACAGTGGAGATAATGATATGTCAAGTGAAGACTCACCATTGGGAAGAATATGATAGTAAACTTCTCGTTTTTCTTTGGGGTCTATTGGGTCAACCAAAGATAATTCTGTGGTCGTATGATATCTATCATAACCTAGACGCATGGCCTCCCATGTACGAAGGTTTCCTTGAGCACTTCCCAAAGATTCTAATTTCTAAAATAGTTTTTGACTATACCTTTATGTAAGGTATCATTGTGAGGTGCTGTCCATGATTGGGACATGAGTCACATTTGGTATATATTTGTATCCAAACTCACAGCATATGTGTTGTTATATTTTGCCTGACAATTGTTGTAATAAAGTTGTAGTTATTTTCTGTACCATGTATTTGGCGACTCAGAATAGGTTGGATGGAATGGACCTGTTTTGGGGTCGTTACATTTGGTATCAAAGCTTAGGGATATGATCTCTGGCGGAGATCGGGGAATACAACTAGGAGGGGAGAGATGAGTAAATCCTTCGCTAGTGTGACCTACCTAAGCTTATTTGTTGGTCAGTCATAATATTGGGATATTATGTGATATGTTAATTTATTTAATTAACCCTTATTTTATGGCAGTATTTGAGAATGGCAGCTGAGAATGCTAACAATGGAGTGAATGAGACTGTGGGGATACCTCTAATCACTAACCGTGATAATGTGATGTCAGACGAAGAAGGAATTAGAGATATCCATGTGGTGAGTGAAGAATTGATAGTTGCACCCGAGATAGTCACAGAGGTAACAGCTGAGACTGAGGAAGAAGAGGAAGAAGAAGTACCTGAGGAGAGTTTATTAGAGGTATTATATGATCAAAATGTAGATTTTCAAAATCGTATTCATGAGTTAGAAGAGCAGGCAGAAGAACGACAGGCGGTCGTGGAACAAAAAGATGCAACAATTCAAGATTGTGTTACCCGATATGTGATGCTTGAACAGAAGCATTCTTTGGCAGAGTATAAGATGATAAAAATAGAATCTGAGCTGAAAGAATAAAAAACTGAACGAGTGAGAATAAGTGATGCATGGGCAAAAGCCGCACGACACGTGGATATTGCGGAAAGAGATGTTCGATCTAAGAAGGCTAAAATAGATGATATAAATTTCTCTTTTTGGAAAGTAATTGGGAGAACCCAACATCGAGTTTTGAATTACCCTGTACATAGCGGTCAACCTGAATCCGATATGGATCGAAGATTGATGATTCAGATCATGAATGAGAAGTACGAAGAGGCAGTTGAGGGAGGAATATGTCCTATAGAAAGGTATATTCCAACGGTAATGATGACGCCAAATGCTGCTCCAGACAAGTCAAAGCCGAGTAGTTCGAGGGATGGCGGTTGTCATGACTTCCCAACAAATGAGGAACCCAAATGAAGTTATCATGGGAGATGAGCAATGGAGAAATCATGATGATCTGAGAGATAGAATCTGAAATGGAAGCAAGGTATTCTCAACTCTTCGAAATACCAGGTACGTAAATTTCGGGGACGAAATTTCATAAGGAGAGGAGATTGTAAGACCCCAAATTTTATGAAAGAAAAGTATTCAATTTTTCTTATAATTACTATTCAGTAAATGGTTAAATTGATAAATGTTAAAGTTAAGGGTGATATATGATTTTTTTTTTAAATACACAAGTGGTTATAAAATATTCATTGTTGTCGGGGAATATTCGTTTGGTCATAGAATATTCTTTCTGTCGGGGAATATTCGTACGACGGCGCAGCCATTTGTGGGCCCCATAACAGAATAACTGTCGGGTGAAGAAAACGACAAATTTGAGTTTTTACAAATAACGGCGTAGTTGTTACCGTTAACACTGTTGGAATACCCGGTGGTTAAAATACAGTAATACGCGTTATTGCACAGTAGCACACGGTATTGCACAGTATTTTTGAATTATTGATCCTTACGTAAGAAGACACTATTCAATAATTGTTACAGTAATTACTGTTCAATATTTTATTTTATTGATTCAATAATTGCTGCGTTGATATTTTATATTATTGTTGCTCAATAATTGTCACTACACATCATCTCTATTATCAGATCAATAATTCATATTATTTAGAATAATTATTAGATAGCATTATTGACAGTGTCTAGAAAGTTCTGTCTAAGGAGAGGTTTGGTCATCTAATTGCGCGCCAGTAAGGAGAAATCCTTATCGGAAAGCCCCCTCTTTCCTGGGAGCGGCCTGGTTGTCATAAATGTGATTCTGTAATATTATTTGTGAATAATTAATTATTGATCTATGTGATAAGGAAATATTTATTTTATGTGGATATAAACGAGGGATATATTTTTGTGGTTAAAAATGAAGGAGTTAATGTTGAGATTTTTATCAGTATTTTTGTCGGAATAGAGGTATTAAAAATTAGGGTTTTTGAGATATTTTGCGGGGATTATAATTTTTAATCCAACCGTTGGATCGTGGTAATTTTTGGATATGTTATACATATATAAGTTGAGTATATATCCACAAATTTTGAACCGTTATAAATGAACGTATGATTTATTATGAATTTTACAAGATGATTGGTTCAAAAATTGTTAAATTTTCGGAGTTTATCATTTTGATAGAAAATTCTAGAATTGGTGGGCCCCACTTGTGGTTGGTGAAGAAATGTGTTGAATTATATTTCAAATGTGGTGGGTGGGAATAGTAGCAGGTAAAGCCATCAGGTTGCAGGTCAAGCCTACTAAAATTTCTCTATAAATAGAGGGCTAAGTTAGAATTAAAAATCACACTAGAAACATAAGCTTTCTCTCTTTCTCTCTCTATATTATGAAGCATATTTTGTGAGTATTTAGATACTTTGAGAGTTTCTATTCAGTGCAAGTTTCCTTCGGCTTTGCATACCGATCAGAAATACTGCTCTTTTGAGGTAATGGATAGTAAAGAATTTTAAGGGTTGTTATGTTTTTCAGTTTCGTAATTTTTCTGACCTTCAAAAATTCTGGAAAAATTTGAAATGATATTTTGATGAGTTTTCTTGATTGTGTCCAAAAATGGTGATTTTTAGATGTATAGATTGAGAGTTATGAATTTTTTGAGAAAAGACTATTTTAAAAATAACCGCTTATAATTCTTTGTGGTTAACTCCAAAATTGATGAAATTTTTTATTGGGAGTACATGTATATGATAGAAGTATACTCTGTAAATTTCAAAATTTATGGACAAAAGTATAATTTTTGATAAATGTCTAAATATTCGGCTGTTTTGGCCATATGAAAAATAGTAAATGACTTTTAAAAATTCTGAGAAAAATATATGTTCACTATGGGACTATATTATGCTAAATCTCAGAAAAGAAATATTTTTGGAACTGATTTGGTATTTTTCATGAAAATAGTCTAGTTATGAGTAAATGAATTAAATATGTTTTGTGAAGTAAGAAAATTAGAAAATAGGATTCTATGACTTTGAGAATCCTATATGAGGTATATGCAGATTTTTGATGAGGGTTTTGATTATTGGTGATAAAATCTTATGAGTTTGGTATTTTAGAATGATTAAATGTATTATTTAGTAAAGTGTAAACAATTTAAATAAATTGTTTATAAGCTTAAGAAATATTATTCTTTCAATATCATTATACCGAAATACTGGTATGAATTTTATTGTGGAATTTCTACCTTTTTGTGTCGGGTTTACTATTTATGAGTTACTATTCACGATAAAAATTAGTTTCTTTTTCTAACCAAATTATAGTTGATTTACAAGTATTACTCTTGAGATTAAAACTAGATGTTGATCATATTATTTTTATTATTATATATAATATTTTTATAACCCTAATGATGATATTTCTCTTTGACTTGAGTGTAAAGATGGGTAGATTTTTGGTATGATCATGACTATGGGTTATCTTTGGCCAGTAGTGCAAAGTTGAATCGTTGATTGATATGATCATGACCATTGAATTTATAAGTGAATATCTTTAGCTTCAGTGCAAAGGTGAATTGATCAACATGGTTATAATTATTGTTTATATAACTTCTGAAATGATTATATATTTCTTTGAGATATTAATATCTTTGGCCTGTAGTGCAAAGATGAAATATTGATGAATATCTTTGGCTTGTAGTGCAAAGATGAATTGTTGATGAATATCTTTAGCCCGTAGTACAAAGATGACATGTTGTTGAATATCTTTGGCCAGTAGTACAAAGATGAACAGATGTTGAGATAAACATGACCAACTAGTGATACAAATAAATATCTTTGGTCGTAGTGCAAAGATGAAGTTATTAGTATGATTATGAACAGGAAATGTGATTTGGTGTAATCATGATCTTTGATGTTTCAGGTAAAGATAGGTGATGAAAATTATCTTCGTCCTGGATGAGAAGAGGAATTTAGAACTACAGTTATGATTATGAGTTATTCATATGATTGTGGACCAGAATTGTTGATTGATGTTACAGGGATAAAACATTGTTGATGGATTTTTTACATGGAGAAGATAATAGACTTTATAGTCTATTTGACTCTTCTAATAGATTGCTCGTTCCGCTGCAACTATGGTTGAAATTTTTATCATTTACCATATGTTCTAAATCTCTGATTTATTATTGATGAAGGCTATTGATAATTTAATTATCTTTAGTCATGATATTCTTTACTGAGCTAGTTGTGCTCACCCTTTTGCTTCACAATTCCTTTCAGGTAATAAGAGTGTAGCTGGGTCGAGCGAGGGTAACGGGAAAATAGAACGGTGGTCTCTAGCTGTGGATGTTCTCCCGAAGCAGTATAGAAAAGTTCTTTTAGTAGTTTTATTTGGTGAATCCAATAGGGTAAGGTGCACCCAACGTTGGAAGGGTGGTTTGCCACTATCATACAAGATGTCTAACGACATACAACCTCGTGTCATCATAAGACAGGGATGTGTTCATCCACTTGCTGAGTATATATACGAGCACTACCTATATAATCTTGGTGTTTGTTTGAAGTATAATTCTCAATTAGAGACAGTGGAGATAATGATATGTCAAATGAAGACTCACCATTGGGAAGAATTTGATAGTAAACTTCTCGTTTTTCATTGGGGTCTATTGGGTCAACCAAAGATAATTCTGTGGCCGTATGATATCTATCATAACCTCGACGCATGGCCTCCCATGTACGAAGGTTTCCTTGAGCACTTCCCAAAGATTCTAATTTCTAAAACAGTTTTTGACTATACCTTTATGTAAGGTATCATTGTGAGGTGCTGTCCATGATTGGGACATGAGTCACATTTGGTATATATTTGTATCCAAACTCACAGCATATGTGTTGTTATATTTTGCACGACAATTGTTGTAATAAAGTTGTAGTTATTTTCTGTACCATGTATTTGGCGACTCAGAATAGGTTGGATGGAATGGACCTGTTTTGGGGTCGTTACAATTATGACCATGGATTATTCGGTATAGTCATGACCGTAGATGATTTAATGAATATCCTTGGCCCGGAATACAGGGATGATTAGATGGTGTGGTTTATTTAATAAGCTGAGTCTCGACGATAAAAATTGATGAAAACATTTTAAATCATAGAAGATAGTAGATATCATGCTCTACTTGACTCTTCTAATGGATTGCTTATTCTGCTGCAGTTAAACTTGATGCCTATTGTATTTTATCAGTTTAACATTGTTGAAGACTGTTGATAATTAATTTTGCATTATCTTAGTCATAATATTTCTTATTGGGCTAGTTGAGCTCACCCTTTCTTTCACTGTTCTCTTCAGAAAATGAGAATATAGCTGGAAAGAGTCGGGGAAAGGAGTGACGGTCCAGACGATAGCATTAGTAGTCCTCACTATTCTGTTAAATAGTGTGACAATAAATGTATTGAGGACTTATTTTGAGTTTGAATACAGTCTAGAAGACAATATTTGTATTAAAACTCACAGCTCATGTTGTATATTTAAGATTGCATTTGTATTCTGTACCATGTATTTGACGACTCAAGATGGACGATGTATACCAATTTTGGGGGCATTATAGTTGGTATCAAAGCTTAAGGATATAATCCATGGCTGAGATGTGAGACAAGAACTAGGAGGGGAGAGACAGGGAATTCCTTCGCTAGTATAACTTACCTAAGTTTATTTGGTATTTAATTGGTCGGTCAGAGTATAGGGATAATATGTTTCATGTCAATTAACCCTTATTTTGTGGCAGTGTTTGAAAATGGCATCTGAAAATGTTGAGATCAACAATAAAGCACATGAGACCTTTGAGTCACCAATTATCAATACCCAGGATTGTGTGCAACAAGAAGATAATAATCCTCATGTAAATAACAACACCGATCAAATGATGAGCGATGGGATGTTCAAAGGCTTTATGCAATTCATGCAACATCAGGTAAGAGAGACTCCTGTTCAAAATATAGGTGGAAATAATGGCAACCCACGGTTGGTCACTGCTAAGCAGTTCAAGGAGCTGGGACCACCGGGGTTTTTGGGAAAGCCAGAACCACTTAAGGCGGAGACGTGGTTAAAGCATATCACCAAGATATTTGATGTCTTGGGGTGCTCCGAGGAGCAAAAAGTTCCCTTTATCACCTTTATGTTGCGTGAAGAGGCAGCTTATTGGTGGGAATCTGTAAAGCGTACCCAGCCTGACGCACTCAAGATGTCTTGGGAGAAATAATGGGTGATAAGAAGTGTGATATTGAAGTGTGATAAGAAATAATGGGTTGGGAATACCCAATTGAATTATACTTAGCCCAATTAAAATGTTATTGGATTAATGTACATGAGTTACATGATATTATGTATTGGTGTATATTTAAAATATAAGTATGATTCTTATATATGGGTAGGTACGTATATATATATATATATATATATATATATATGTGTGTGTGTGTGTGTGTGTGTGTGTGTGTGTGTGTGTGTGTGTGTGTGTGTGCCTATAACTTAATTTAATGCAGCAGTATTGAACAAGGAAAATTTACTAGATGAGCCAAATTGCTAAAATGTTGAGTTCTAAGCTTTTGTCCCAATTAAAGAGTCTCATTTCTCTATTACACGTGAGTAGGCCATTGGCCTATCCCCCTCTATTGCTTATAAACAGAAAATTGAATCATTGCTATAAGAATGGCTGGAGAGGAAGCTGGTAACCACTTTCCACCAACTCTATCTTAACTGATGGCTTCTCATTCTTCCCGTTAGTTTAATTCTTGGGGCAAGACCCAACAATTGGTCCACTGTTTCTCTATAAATGGACACTTTTCATTTCTCAGACAAAATCTTGAGATTTCTGTAAGTTACAATTAGAGATAGAGAGAGAGAGAGAGGTTCTTTATGAGAATTGAAAGGAAATTCTATGGAATCAAAAGAAGAAGAAGAAGGAGTTTGGCAAGCATTTTAAATTGTTCTAACTATGAAGAAATCAAAAGGTAGACAAACCAATTCCAATTATTAGTTTACATTCTCTCAAAATACTTCTCTATGATTAGATTTTGAGTAGATGAATTGGGTATAGATTATATGTTTGCACTCTTGAGTATGACTAATTTTTTTTATAGATTATACAATCAAATTTAGAGTAATGGGTTTGGGTTTGGTTGTAATATATTGCTTTGGTTTGATTTAGAGTCAAAATTAGTAACAAAGTCCCTCTGTAATGGTAAAACTTATGATGGATTGTGTTAGCCCTCTTAGAAACGTAAAGAACGCAAGTTAAACGAGCCAAATTGGTTGATAAACGAATTCGTAGTGAATGAATTCGCTCAATTTGTCAAAACATGAAAATTTAGTATGAATATGAGTTTTGGATTAATCTTTGGGTTAGTCAATGTTTTTGAAGTGTCATAATTACTCTGTTGATGATTAGCCAAGAGTTTAACGAGTTCAACGAATCGAAAACCAACTAGTTTAGACTTAAAATGAGTAAATTATGATAGAAACTGTAAACTGGGCAAGGCCAAAAGCGGGCGCACTGCCCAGGAGCGCGGGCGCATAGCTGGGCGCAGCCAAGTGGCACGGGCGCACTGGGACTATGAAGGAATTAGGCGTGGCTGCGCCCAAGGTGTGACTGCTATGACTGTTTTGACCTGTGTTGGTAAAACGGCTATAACTTTTTTATACGAACTCCGATTGAGGTGATTCAAGATGATCCGTAACGAGGACGAATAGACCTACAACTTTTGTTCTTTAAGATTTTCAATTTGAGGTCATTAGGAAGTGTCATAATAGTCATATAAACCTATAACTTTTGTTCTTTAAGGTTTTCAATTTGAGGTCATTAGGAAGGGTCATAATAGTCATCGTTATGACTATTACGTATTCGGAGGCGATCGGAGGGCGTCGATCGAGCACATACGCAAGTATAGTGCTCCCGATGATGGAATATGTTACTCTAAGTGATAAAACATGAATATGCATGATAATAGACATGTCATATGGCTAAGATTACTTTACTTATAATGGAATGCTTTAACAGTGATTTCTAAAAGAAAAGTTAAAGTTTTTGAGAAACGGAAGTTGATGAATTTTGTGTCTTTTGAGTTTTGACCTTGGACCCTATGTACGCATATCAGCGTGCATGAAATGTAGTTGTTAAGTTACCCTGCATATACTATTTCGTTATAGCTTGGGTTAAAATGCTTTGAAAGAAAACTCTAAAGTTTTGAGAACTAATAGCTTCAAACATTTTCTAAATGGTATTATGACCTTGATAGCATGTATACAAGGTTTAATTATGCATGATGTAAGATTCAAAGTTGTTTCACATGTATTGGATTTCATTGATTTGGTTTAAAATAATTTCAAAGGCAAACTCGGATATTTTGCAAACTAAGTTTTATATACATGGAGTGGTTATATTTTGACCTTGTAAACGGGTGTAGAAACATGTACAAACAAATAAGGCATGTGAGTTGAAGTTGCCTTGTAAGATTAGTTAAGCATGACATAAGTTATTAAGCATGTTTTAAAAGTTAAGACTATACTAATTGTGTAAATAAGTTTGATACACATGAGCATGCATATTAAAGAATCGTTAGAATCGTTATGTGACTTAATGGTTAACATATCGAGTCCCTTGATTGAATAAACTTATTTAGCCTAGATTAAATAGTTTTGAAAATGATGATTTTAGCTTGAATTGAGTATTATCTCAAAGTTTGTTTTAGAGACTTGAGAATGTGTTCAACTTGGTCCATAGACTATTGTACATATTGATCCTAGTTGAGCAAATGAGTTCAAAAGAAAACTAAAGTTTTAGAAGTTAACCTCAACGTTCACAAGTATGGAAAAACCAAATGTGTTTTAAACTTTGTCTTTATATGTTTATATTGTGTTCAAAGAGATTAAGATGCTAATAAGAAAACTGGAAATTTGAAAGTTTCAAGTTCTGGTTTTGACAGGGAGTAGCGCGGCCGCGCCACTCCCAAGCTCATTATCAGCGCGGTCGCGCCGTGCTGTTGAGTGGTCAAAAATAGTTGTTAACTGTCTAGACATGGATCATGTCTGTATATATCCCTTAACGACTACAATATATGAAACAAGATTGTTTAGATAAATGTGATAGTAGAATGAGCTAGTCTCATGGTTATCCTAAGTTCAAGTAAAAATGAAACCAAGTTAGGAAATAATATTTGTTCTTATATTAAGAATGTTTGAAATATTTGACTAATGGATATGAATCCATGATTATATAACTGTGTAGAAACACACACAATGCAGATAAGCTTTAAGCAGTTAAATCGTAGTTGATAAACTACGAATTAGGCAAGTCTTTCAGTTCCTATTTGATATATGAATTCTATAACTGTTAGTGAGTTATATTATGCTATAAGAATATTGATGTATATATATGAAATACATATGAGATACGTATGAAATGTGAAAATTTATCTTTGATGATATGCTTGTGATATAAACCTCTATGCCTATTATGTGAGAAGTAACATGCGTAGTAAATATTAAATGATTATGAATGCATGAACTGAATATGCTATTATATGCTATGTGTTGCATGAAAACTGTTAGAATTATTGGGCTGTCGAGGTCACCCTTGCAAATAACCACTTTTGCAGGTTAAGGACACATGGTAAAGGTTACGTGCTACTTGATTGATAAAGTGAAATCACATCAAAGGAGATTGATTTGTTTAATTAAATATATGGTTTTGAACCATGTTTAGGTTCTAGTAGATATACATGATAGTAGTTTACGATGTGTAATACATGTTAAGTTGTAAAGTTATACTAGGTTATACATAGGGGAATTCGAATTGAGATGTAAAAATTTATACGGAAATTGAATAAAGTGAATCATAGAATAATTTGATTCAGAGATTTGTAATTGATTCAAGTTAAAGAATCAATAAAAGATGTATTTTAAAAGAAGATTGAAAAAGTTTAAAGTATTCCGTATATTTATATAACATCAAATGTGATGTGATACAGGAATAGTAAATGACCAAGATTAGAAACTTATAAAGTTTGGGATCATTGTGCAGATCCTGGAAATGGATTGAATTTATATTCTAAATTGTAATAAGTAAAGTTTATTTATTAAGTTATGAATGAAAAATATAAATAGTTTGACGATAGTAGTATAGTGATGGACCGGATTCGTGGTTCGAAGGGACCCGAATTTCGGGGCTTTACAGGTACTATTCATGAAATACTATTCATGGGGTACTATTCTCAAAGTACTATTCACCCGAAGTACTATTCATGACAAAAATTAATTTCTTTTCGGTCCAAATTATTTATGATAAAATATTATTCTTGAATTTTACTCCACAAAGCAGTATCATGTTAACAATTTGAACATTATTAAATTCTGGATAAATTGAATTATAAATCTTTAAAATTTATCCTTTGCTTTCATTTTATTTGAATTCTTATATCATTGTCATCATCCTCATGCTTATATTGTGATGAAAGTCATCTTTGGCTTATGTGTATAGATAGACTGTTGATTGGTATGATTATGACCAGGGATTATTCGGTATAATCATGACCCGTAATGTTACAAATGATGTTGTAAAAGTCCTCATTGGCCCGTTATGCATTGGTGGGCAGTTGTTGGTATGATCATGACCATGTGTTCTCTTCGGCCTAGGGTGATGTTGGGTAAAATCTAATTATGCACAGTACACAAGTATACGTGGTCAACAAGTAATATACTAGTAAGTAGAGTATCGTTCCCATAGAGACTAGCAAGAAAATAACTATCCCAGTTACCAATTTCCTATTAATCCAAATTTTATTAAACTAACCAATTTCAAGTTTATCACTAAAAGTATTAAATATATTAAAATTACAAAGCACTCAACAAACCCTAAAAACTGAATTTTCAAACAAATATTGGAGAATTAGGCTTACATCTTCATTCTAAGCATCACTCAGATTATTACACATGATTCCAGTTTAATTCACTATCTCAGTTTATTAATCAAGAACACGTATGTAGAACTAGCCACCTCTCGATGTATTAATACCGTATTAACTCAAATCCACAGTTTAGATAGAATCAAGTTAAACTCCTTAATTAACTAACTCACTATATCTCTATGTGAATTACAATTAAAGAAGGTTTAAACTCAAGCTCTTTATATGATTACATGCGATGTCAAGCATATCTCTACCCTAACATTCATCAAGATTCTGTTCATTAACAAAATTCAAGAACGCATGCTATATTAATTAAGTCTAGATTCGTATTTTGTAACGACCCCAAAATTCATATAATTTAATTCTCGACTTCGGTCATTAATAATACATTCAACCTTAATTTTACATCATTAACCGATAATACAACCATTGAAATTTGCGAAATAATTAAAAAATTTTATTACAAACTATCCTCGTTCCCAAAACCTTCAACCTTTACATCTAAATATCTCAGAATTCTTTTAATACTACAATAGTTTACATTCGCAAAACAATATTACAATTCAACATTAATACATTATTCGAAACATTAGACATGGTTTACAAGAATAACAACTTAGCTAGGATATTAAATCTTCATATATCACTTTTGATCCATAACAATCAAGTAGCACATAGCGTTACCTTCAATTCTTGAATATGCAAAAATGGTTATTTGCAAGAATGAGCTCGACAACTCAGCAAAATCTAACAGTTTTCATACATCACGTAGCACATAATAACATGCTCAACATACAAGAATAATCATAAACAACCATAGCATATATGTTATAGTTCACATAACAACTATAAAGATTGAGTTCCTTACTCAATCAACATTCATAGTTCAATCATCATAGTCATAGATTGACTTTCACATTTCATACTTTTGACATACATCATACACTAAAATTTTAAAGCAGATCATCATCAAGTTCACATAGCAAAAAGGAACTGAAAAACTTGCCTTTATCGGCGTTTTACCAACACGCTAATACTTCGCATCGTTGCACAACCTACACTGTATGTGAGATTGATAATAAATAAAATCAATACTCAATCTCATGGTTAAATTTATTCTAAGACCTTACTTTATCTTATTATCCTTTATAATGTCTTTATAGACATCTAACTGTGTTTTATATGCAACTCGGTTTTATTTTTATTTTCATCACCACACATGCTAGACTATCACACATGTAGTTTAATGTGCGTATATCACACCATTTTATTATACCACTTTGATTTCAAAAATGCATATTCAACACATTGTTTACATGTTTAATTTTTCTTAATAAATCAAAAATTACCCTTTTCGATTTCTTTCCATTATTATTTTTCTATTAGTATCTTTTCATACTCAGACATTCAATATTAGCCATTAGTTAGACACTTTGTATACCAAAGTTTAGAAACAATATTACTCTTACGTATTTTATCGAGCACGTTATGTGCACACATTAACTTATCTCAACTCTTGATCTTAAATGGTTAATTATGCATAGAATATGATAACACATATCTATACTCATTAAATATGTCAAAACATATTTTTAATAATCAAAATATATCATCACCCAAAATCTTAATTCAAACAGAATTATAAAATTTATCTTCACAATTTCTTTAACAAAACGTTGTTTTCGTTTTTAACGTAACTCGTTCGTTACATGTCCGTTTTTGTTCCTTCTTATATAGAATTAACCCTTACTCAGTGTACTATAACCTCATCTAGGCCTTAAAGTCATACCCTTATCCATCTAAACTTGATTCTGTAATTTATCAACTAGTCTAGAAAAAATTCATTTTCTGGACATCCTTACTAAACAATTTATTTCGGACATGATATGATCCATAAAATGGCTCAATCTCGCGCGTATAACTAGTAAACGTCTATAACTACAACTTTGCAGTTTTAAGTTTCTTCAAATTCAAAACACACGAATTTAAATGAATTGTTCAAAGTCAAAAACCGTAACAGTTTTGATTTTCTGGACAGCTTATTTCCCATTCAGACCAGCCTTACTAAAACAGACATTGCAAGAAATCTACAAAGAGTTTTCATGTGATTCCACTTTTAGAACATAGCTTACTTCCATATCTTCGATTTGATATATGGCTAAATTTCTAACTCATTATACCCAAAGAGATATGAATTTCACAAGATATGTCCACAATTACTCAAAACCTACGAATTTTGTTCTTCAAATCTTCTTTCCATTTCATTTTCTTTCTTGAATCCTCTTGTTTGATTCTTGATAATCCAAGATTAAACCAATACAAACAAGATTAAGCATGATCTACTACCCTAGAATATAAATCTACCCAAAAAAAATCAAAGATTAAATAAGAGTTTAGAAGTTACCTTTTTCTAGCTTTTTTTTTCTTCTTCTTCTTCTAGCTCATCTCAATTCCTCTATTTCTCTCTATCTCTCTCAATTTCTCAATACAACTTCTACATAACAATTATCTACATTATGAAGAACATAAAAATATAATTAAAACAAGGAATTTAGATTATAACTTTATTAGTATGAATTTAAGAGAGAGATGGAGATGATGATGGGGCTTGCTTTGTCTTCACAAAGCTTTCCCTTCTTCTTCTTTTTCTTCCACTTCTTCTTCTCCCACAACTCTCTCTAACTCTCTTATTCTTTCTTTGGTTTGTTTTCTAAAACTAACATACTAACTTGTAGTATATACCTATAATATACAATACTAGTAATATAATATATGTAACTCCTAGTAATTATTAGATATACTAATTACTAGTTAATACATAGGTTACACCAATTTAAACTTGAAAAGCCTAAGACCATTTTTGGCAAATACTCATTGTTTTAATTAATCAATAGCTTAACATCAATCAATCTCATCAAATTGTCACATAATTATATTTACTTGTTAATTATAATTTTGTGTAACAATCATCACATAACTCATCTAATTTAATTATCTCAATTAAATTAGAAGTATAACATAAAAATATTATATTAATTAAATTAAATACTAAATATTCATTTAATTAATCTGCTACACTTAATTACATTACTCTATAATCAAAACAAAATTTATTTATTTAACTCAATAAATAATTCAATTAAATATTTATATATATTAAAATTAATATATAACATTCTCTTCATATCAATTCATATATTCTACAATATATGACATACACATACTTACACCCAACATATTTCATAAATAATACTTTTATTTATAAAATTCTCATTTATAAATTCTAAAAATCTGGGATGTCACATCCTTCCCTCCTTATAAGGATTCCGTCCTCGGAATCACCGAAACCCTACCTTACTCAGGTTTTCCTCAAATCTATTCATTGAATAACTTCAACACATTACCTTAATATATATTTTATATTTTTATTCTCACCATTCTTGATAATAAATTCTTATAAGTTTTATTTCATAACATTTAGTTAGACTCAATTATATTTGAGTATTACATATTCTTTGACCCGTTCATTATCTTTCTCTAAAGATAATTATCATATATTATATGATCAAACTCTCGGGACATTACATTCACCCCTTCTTCTAAGAATTTCGTCCTCGAAATTTATTTATTTATTAATCTTTATTCATTCAATCTATCAAAGTAGATTTTTACATCACTACCTCATTCATTCATTGATTTCTATAACCACTTTCTTTCCACAAACATCATTCTACAATTATTAAACTTTTCTATTAAAAATTTCACATTATTCTTTGATAACTCATCTTCTTCTCATTTCAAAAAAAAAAAATTCACTTATTCAACATATCCATCATTCAGTGTCGCATTTTACGACTTACTTCTTTCTAAGAAATATCATCCTTACCACATTTGCCATTTAGCATAGAAAGAATCTTCCACAATTGCTCAATAACTGGGAAGCAGTATGAATAACTCAGGAATTGAAAAGATTCCAAATCATGATGAGGGTCATAAGACTTTGAACTACGTCCACAGTTATAAGTACTATTTCAACTTAAACCTTAACCGTCATTAGACTATAAGGACTCCCGTACTTAGGGTGTTAAGCCCTTCGTACGATGTATTGTGCACAAATATTTAAACGCTATGTGTATGTCCATAGTTATAAGTAATCTTTCAGCACAACACACTAATACTTCGCATCCCTGCACAACCTACACTGTATGTGAGATTGATAATAAATAAAATCAATACTCAATCTCATGGTCAAATTTATTCTAAGACCTTACTTTATCTTATTATCCTTTATAATGTCTTTATAGACATCTAACTGTGTTTTATATGCAACTCGGTTTTATTTTTATTTTCATCACCACACATGCTAGACTATCACACTTGTAGTTTAATGTGCGTATATCACACCATTTTATTATACCACTTTGATTTCAAAAATGCATATTCAACACATTGTTTACATGTTTAATTTTTCTTAATAAATCAAAAATTACCCTTTTCGTTTTCTTTCCATTATTATTTTTCTATTAGTATCTTTTCATACTCAGACATTCAAAATTAGCCATTAGTTAGACACTTTGTATACCAAAGTTTAGAAACAATATTACTCTTAGGTATTTTATCGAGCACGTTATGTGCACACATTAACTTATCTCAACTCTTGATCTTAAATGGTTAATTATGCATAGAATATGATAACACATATCTATACTTATTACATATGCCAAAACATATTTTTAATCATCAAAATATATCATCACCCAAAATCTTAATTCAAACAGAATTATAAAATTAATCTTCACAATTTCTTTAACAAAACGTTGTTTTCATTTTTAACGTAACTCGTTCGTTACATGTCCATTTTTGTTCCTTCTTATATAGAATTAACCCTTACTCAGTGTACTACAACCTCATCTAGGCCTTTAAGTTAGACACTTATCCATCTAAACCTGATTCTGTAATTTATCAACTTGTCTAGAAAAAATTCATTTTCTGGACATCCTTACTAAACAATTTATTTCGGACATGATCTGATCCATAAAATGGCTCAATCTCGCGAGTCTAGCTAGCAAACGTCCATATCTACAACTTTACAGTTTTAAGTTTCTTCAAATTCAAAACACACGAATTTAAATGAATTGTTCAAAGTCAGAAACCGTAACAGTTTTGATTTTCTGGACAGCTTATTTTCCCATCGGACCAACCTTACTAAAACAGACATTGCAAGAAATCTACAAAGAGTTTTCATGCGATTTCACTTTTAGAATATATCTTACTTCCATATCTTCGATTTGATATACGGCACAATTTCTAACTCATTATACCCAAAGAGATATGAATTTCACAAGATATGTCCACAATTACTCAAAACCTACGAATTTTGTTCTTCAAATTTTCTTTCCATTTCATTTTCTTTCTTGAATCCTCTTGTTTGATTCTTGATAATCCAAGATTAATCCAATACAAATAAGATTAAGCATGATCTACTACCCTAGAATATAAATCTACCCAAAAAAAATCAAGGATTAAATAAGAGTTTAGAAGTTACCTTTTTCTAGCTTTTTTTTTTTTCTTCTTCTTCTAGCTCATCTCAATTCCTCTATTTCTCTCTATCTCTCTCAATTTCTCAATACAACTTCTACATAACAATTATCTACATTATGAAGAACATAAAAATATAATTAAAACAAGGAATTTAGATTATAACTTTATTAGTATGAATTTAAGAGAGAGATGGAGATGATGATGATGGAGCTTGCTTTGTCTTCACAAAGCTTTCCCTTCTTCTTCTTTTTCTTCCACTTCTTCTTCTCCCACAACTCTCTCTAACTCTCTTATTCTTTCTTTGGTTTGTTTTCTAAAACTAACATACTAACTTGTAGTATATACCTATAATATACAATACTAGTAATATAATATATGTAACTCCTAGTAATTATTAGATATACTAATTACTAGTTAATACATAGGTTACACCAATTTAAACTTGAAAAGCCTAAGACCATGTTTGGCAAATACTCATTATCTTAATTAATCAATAGCTTAACATCAATAAATCTCATCAAATTGTCACATAATTATATTTACTTGTTAATTATAATTTTGTGTAACAATCACCACATAACTCATCTAATTTAATTATCTCAATTAAATTAGAACTATAACATAAAATTATTATATTAATTAAATTAAATACTAAATATTTATTTAATTAATCTGCTACACTTAATTACATTACTCTATAATCAAAATAAAATTTATTTATTTAACTCAATAAATAATTTAATTAAATATTTATATATATTAAAATTAATATATAACATTCTCTTCACATCAATTCATATATTCTACAATATATGACATACACATACTTACACCCAACATATCTCATAAATAATACTTTTATTTATAAAATTCTCATTTATAAATTCTAAAAATCTGGGATGTCACATCCTTCCCTCCTTATAAGGATTCCGTCCTCGGAATCACCGAAACCCTACCTTACTCAGGTTTTTCTCAAATCTATTCATTGAATAACTTCAACACATTACCTTAATATATGTTTTATATTTTTTAGTCTCACCATTTTTGATAATAAATTCTTATAAGTTTTATTTCATAACATTTAGTTAGACTTAATTATATTTGAGTATTACATATTCTTTGACCAGTTCATTATCTTTCTCTAAGGATAATTATCATATATTATATGACCAAACTCTCGGGACATTATATTCACCCATTCTTCTAAGAATTTCGTCCTCGAAATTTATTTATTTATTAATCTTTATTCATTCAATCTATCAAAGTAGATTTTTACGTCACTACATCATTCATTCATTGGTTTCTATAACCACTTTCTTTCCACAAACATCATTCTACAATTATTAAACTTTTCTATTAAAAGTTTCACATTATTCTTTGATAACTCATCTCCTTCTCATTTCAAAAAAAAAATTCACTTATTCAACATATCCATCATTCAGTGTCGCATTTTACGACTTACTTCTTTCTAAGAAAATATCATCCTTACCACATTCGCCTTTTAGAATAGAAAAAATCTTCCACAATTGCTCAATAACTGGGAAGCAATATGAATAACTCAGGAATTAAAAAGATTCCAAATCATGATGAGGGTCATAAGACTTTGAACTACGTCCACGGTTATAAGTACTATTTTAACTTAAACCTTAACCGTCATTAGACTATAGAGACTCCCGTACTTAGGGTGTTAAGCCCTTCGTACGATGTATTGTGCACAAATATTTAAACGCTATGCGTATGTCCATAGTTATAAGTAATCTTTCAGCACAACACGCTAATACTTCGCGTCCCTGCACAACCTACACTGTATGTGAGATTGATAATAAATAAAATCAATACTCAATCTCATGGTCAAATTTATTCTAAGACCTTACTTTATCTTATTATCCTTTATAATGTCTTTATAGATATCTAACTGTGTTTTATATGCAACTCGGTTTTATTTTTATTTTCATCACCACACATGCTAGACTATCACACTTGTAGTTTAATGTGCGTATATCACACCATTTTATTATACCACTTTGATTTCAAAAATGCATATTCAACACATTGTTTACATGTTTAATTTTTCTTAATAAATCAAAAATTACCCTTTTCGTTTTCTTTCCATTATTATTTTTCTATTAGTATCTTTTCATACTCAGACATTCAATATTAGCCATTAGTTAGACACTTTGTATACCAAAGTTTAGAAACAATATTACTCTTAGGTATTTTATCGAGCACGTTATGTGCACACATTAACTTATCTCAACTCTTGATCTTAAATGGTTAATTATGCATAGAATATGATAACACATATCTATACTCATTACATATGTCAAAACATATTTTTAATCATCAAAATATATCATTACTCAAAATCTTAATTCAAACAGAATTATAAAATTCATCTTCACAATTTCTTTAACAAAACGTTGTTTTCATTTTAAACGTAACTCGTTCGTTACATATCCGTTTTTGTTCCTTCTTATATAGGATTAACCCTTACTCAGTGTACTACAACCTCATCTAGGCCTTAAAGTTAGACCCTTATCCATCTAAACTTGATTCTGTAATTTATCAACTTGTCTAGAAAAAATTCATTTTCCGGACATCCTTACTAAACAATTTATTTCGGACATGATCCGATCCATAAAATGGCTCAATCTCACGAGTCTAGCTAGCAAACGTCCATATCTACAACTTTACAGTTTTAAGTTTCTTCAAATTCAAAACACGCGAATTTAAATGAATTGTTCAAAGTCAAAAACCGTAACAGTTTTGATTTTCTAGACAGCTTATTTTCCCTTCGGACCAGCCTTACTAAAACAGACATTGCAAGAAATCTACAAAGAGTTTTCATGTGATTCCACTTTTAGAATATAGCTTACTTCCATATCTTCGATTTGATATACGGCTCAATTTCTAACTCATTATACCCAAAGAGATATGAATTTCACAAGACATGTCCACAATTACTCAAAACCTACGAATTTTGTTCTTCAAATTTTCTTTCCATTTCATTTTCTTTCTTGAATCCTCTTGTTTGATTCTTGATAATCCAAGATTAAACCAATACAAACAAGATTAAGCATGATCTACTACCTTAGAATATAAATCTACCCAAAAAAATCAAAGATTAAATAAGAGTTTAGAAGTTACCTTTTTCTAGCTTTTTTTTTTTCTTCTTCTTCTTCTAGCTCATCTCAATTCCTCTATTTTTCTCTATCTCTCTCAATTTCTCAATACAACTTCTACATAACAATTATCTACATTATGAAGAACATAAAAATATAATTAAAACAAGGAATTTAGATTATAACTTTATTAGTATGAATTTAAGAGAGAGATGGAGAGGATGATGATGGGGCTTGCTTTGTCTTCTCAAAGCTTTCCCTTTTTCTTCTTTTTCTTCCTCTTCTTCTTCTCCTACAACTCTCTCTAACTCTCTTCTTCTTTCTTTGGTTTGTTTTCTAAAACTAACAAACTAACTTGTAGTATATACCTATAATATACAATACTAGTAATATAATATATGTAACTCCTAGTAATTATTAGATATACTAATTACTAGTTAATACATAGGTTACACCAATTTAAACTTGAAAAGCCTAAGACCATGTTTGGCAAATACTCATTATCTTAATTAATCAATAGCTTAACATCAATCAATCTCATCAAATTGTCACATAATTATATTTACTTGTTAATTATAATTTTGTGTAACAATCACCACATAACTCATCTAATTTAATTATCTCAATTAAATTAGAACTATAACATAAAATTATTATATTAATTAAATTAAATACTAAATATTCATTTAATTAATCTGCTACACTTAATTACATTACTCTATAATCAAAACAAAATTTATTTATTTAACTCAACAAATAATTCAATTAAATATTTATATATATTAAAATTAATATATAACATTCTCTTCACATCAATTCATATGTTCTACAATATATGACATACACATACTTACACCCAACATATCTCATAAATAATACTTTTATTTATAAAATTCTCATTTATAAATTCTAAAAATCTAGGATGTCACATCCTTCCCTCCTTATAAGGATTCCGTCCTCGAAATCACCGAAACCCTACCTTACTCAGGTTTTCCTCAAATCTATCCATTGAATAACTTCAACACATTACCTTAATATATGTTTTATATTTTTTACTCTCACCATTCTTGATAATAAATTCTTATAAGTTTTATTTCATAACATTTAGTTAGACTCAATTATATTTGAGTATTACATATTCTTTGACCCGTTCATTATCTTTCTCTAAGGATAATTATCATATATTATATGATCAAACTCTCGGGACATTACATTCACCCCTTCTTCTAAGAATTTCGTCCTCAAAATTTATTTATTTATTAATCTTTATTCATTCAATCTATCAAAGTAGATTTTTACGTCACTACCTCATTCATTCATTGGTTTCTATAACCACTTTTTTTCACAAACATCATTCTACAATTATTAAACTTTTCTATTAAAAGTTTCACATTATTCTTTGATAGCTCATCTCCTTCTCATTTCAAAATATTTTTTTTCACTTATTCAACATATCCATCATTCAGTGTCACATTTTACGACTTACTTCTTTCTAAGAAATATCATCCTTACGACATTCGCCTTTTAGAATAGAAAGAATCTTCCACAATTTCTCAATAACTGGGAAGCAGTATGAATAACTCAGGAATTGAAAAGATTCCAAATCATGATGAGGGTCATAAGACTTTGAACTACGTCCACGGTTATAAGTACTATTTCAACTTAAACCTTAACCGTCATTAAACTATAGGGACTCACGTATTTAGGGTGTTAAGCCCTTCGTACGATGTATTGTGCACAAATATTTAAACGCTATGCGTATGTCCATAGTTATAAGTAATCTTTCAGCACAACACGCTAATACTTCGCGTCCCTGCACAACCTACACTGTATGTGAGATTGATAATAAATAAAATCAATACTCAATCTCATGGTCAAATTTATTCTAAGACCTTACTTTATCTTATTATCCTTTATAATGTCTTTATAGACATCTAACTGTGTTTTATATGCAACTCGGTTTTATTTTTATTTTCATCACCACACATGCTAGACTATCACACTTGTAGTTTAATGTGCGTATATCACACCATTTTATTATACCACTTTGATTTCAAAAATGCATATTCAACACATTGTTTACATGTTTAATTTTTCTTAATAAATCAAAAATTACCCTTTTTCGTTTTCTTTCCATTATTATTTTTCTATTAGTATCTTTTCATACTCAGACATTCAATATTAGCCATTAGTTAGACACTTTGTATACCAAAGTTTAGAAACAATATTACTCTTAGGTATTTTATCGAGCACGTTATGTGCACACATTAACTTATCTCAACTCTTGATCTTAAATGGTTAATTATGCATAGAATATGATAACACATATCTATACTCATTACATATGTCAAAACATATTTTTAATCATTAAAATATATCATCACCCAAAATCTTAATTCAAACAGAATTATAAAATTCATCTTCACAATTTCTTTAACAAAACGTTGTTTTCGTTTTTAACGTAACTTGTTCGTTACCTGTCCGTTTTTGTTCCTTCTTACATAGGATTAACCCTTACTCAGTGTAATACAACCTCATCTAGGCCTTAAATTTAGACCCTTATCCATCTAAACTTGATTCTATAATTTATCAACTAGTCTAGAAAAAATTCATTTTCTGGACATCCTTACTAAACAATTTATTTCGGACATGATCTGATCCATAAAATGGCTCAATCTCTTGAGTCTAGCTAGTAAACGTCCATATCTACAAATTTACAGTTTTAAGTTTCTTTAAATTCAAAACACACGAATTTAAATGAATTGTTCAAAGTCAGAAACCGTAACAGTTTTGATTTTCTGGACAGCTTATTTTCCCTTCGGACCAGCCATACTAAAACAGACATTGCAAGAAATCTACAAAGAGTTTTCATGTGATTCCACTTTTAGAAATTATCTTACTTCCATATCTTCGATTTGATATACGGCTCAATTTCTAACTCATTATACCCAAAGAGATATGAATTTCACAAAATATGTCCACAATTACTCAAAACCTACGAATTTTGTTCTTCAAAGTTTCTTTCCATTTCATTTTTTTTCTTGAATCCTCTTGTTTGATTCTTGATAATCCAAGATTAAACCAATACAAATAAGATTAAGCATGATCTACTACCCTAGAATATAAATCTATCCAAAAAAAATCAAGGATTAAACAAGAGTTTAGAAGTTACCTTTTTCTAGCTTTTTTTTTCTTCTTCTTCTTCTTCTAGCTCATCTCAATTCCTCTATTTCTCTCTATCTCTCTCAATTTCTCAATACAACTTCTACATAACAATTATCTACATTATGAAGAACATAAAAATATAATTAAAACAAGGAATTTAGATTATAACTTTATTAGTATGAATTTAAGAGAGAGATGGAGATGATGATGATGGGGCTTGCTTTGTCTTCTCAAAGCTTTCCCTTCTTCTTCTTTTTCTTCCTCCTCTTCTTCTTCTACAACTCTTTCTAACTCTCTTCTTCTTTCTTTGGTTTGTTTTCTAAAACTAACAAACTAACTTGTAGTATATACCTATAATATACAATACTAGTAATATAATATATGTAACTCCTAGTAATTATTAGATATACTAATTACTAGTTAATACATAGGTTACACCAATTTAAACTTGAAAAGCCTAAGACCATGTTTGGTAAATACTCATTATTTTAATTAATCAATAGCTTAACATCAATCAATCTCATCAAATTGTCACATAATTATATTTACTTGTTAATTATAATTTTGTGTAACAATCACCACATAACTCATCTAATTTAATTATCTCAATTAAATTAGAACTATAACATAAAATTATTATAATAATTAAATTAAATACTAAATATTCATTTAATTAATCTGCTACACTTAATTATATTACTCTATAATCAAAACAAAATTTATTTATTTAACTCAATAAATAATTCAATTAAATATTTATATATATTAAAATTAATATATAACATTCTCTTCACATCAATTCATATATTCTACAATATATGACATACACATACTTACACCCAACATATCTCATAAATAATATTTTTATTTATAAAATTCTCATTTCTAAATTCTAAAAATTTGGGATGTCACATCTTTCCCTCCTTATAAGGATTCCGTCCTCGGAATCACCGAAACCCTATCTTACTCAGGTTTTCCTCAAATCTATTCATTGAATAACTTCAACACATTACCTTAATATATGTTTTATATTTTTTACTCTCACCATTCTTGATAATAAATTCTTATAAGTTTTATTTCATAACATTTAGTTAGACCAATTATATCTGAGTATTACATATTCTTTGACCCGTTCATTATCTTTCTCTAAGGATAATTATCATATATTATATGATCAAACTCTCGGGACATTACGTTCACCCCTTCTTCTAAGAATTTCGTCCTCGAAATTTATTTTTTTATTCATCTTTATTCATTCAATCTATCAAAGTAGATTTTTACGTCACTACCTCATTCATTCATTGGTTTCTATAACCACTTTCTTTCCACAAACATCATTCTACAATTATTAAACTTTTCTATTAAAAGTTTCACATTATTCTTTGATAACTCATCTTCTTCTCATTTCAAAAAAAAATTCACTTATTCAACATATCCATCATTCAGTGTCGCTTTTTACGACTTACTTCTTTCTAAGAAGTATCATCCTTACCACATTCGCCTTTTAGAATAGAAAGAATCTTCCACAATTTCTCAATAACTGGGAAGAAGTATGAATAACTCAGGAATTGAAAAGATTCCAAATCATGATGAGGGTCATAAGACTTTGAACTACGTCCATGGTTATAAGTACTATTTCAACTTAAACCTTAACCGTCATTAGACTATAGGGACTCCCGTACTTAGGGTGTTAAGCCCTTCGTACGATGTATTGTGCACAAATATTTAAACGCTATGCGTATGTCCATAGTTATAAGTAATCTTTCAGCACAACACGCTAATACTTCGCGTCCCTGCATAACCTACACTGTATGTGAGATTGATAATAAATAAAATCAATACTCAATCTCATGGTCAAATTTATTCTAAGACCTTACTTTATCTTATTATCCTTTATAATGTCTTTATAGACATCTAACTGTGTATTATATGCAACTCGGTTTTATTTTTATTTTCATCACCACACATGCTAGACTATCACACTTGTAGTTTAATGTGCGTATATCACACCATTTTATTATACCACTTTGATTTCAAAAATGCATATTCAACACATTGTTTACATGTTTAATTTTTCTTAATAAATCAAACATTACCCTTTTTCGTTTTCTTTCCATTATTATTTTTCTATTAGTATCTTTTCATACTCAGACATTCAATATTAGCCATTAGTTAGACACTTTGTATACCAAAGTTTAGAAACAATATTACTCTTAGGTATTTTATCGAGCACGTTATGTGCACACATTAACTTGTCTCAACTCTTGATCTTAAATGGTTAATTATGCATAGAATATGATACCACATATCTATACTCATTACATATGTCAAAACATATTTTTAATCATCAAAATATATCATCACCCAAAATCTTAATTCAAACAGAATTATAAAATTCATCTTCACAATTTCTTTAACAAAACGTTGTTTTCATTTTTAACGTAACTCGTTCGTTACCTGTCCGTTTTTGTTCCTTCTTATATAGGATTAACCCTTACTCAGTGTACTACAACCTCATCTAGGCCTTAAAGTTATACCCTTATCCATCTAAACTTGATTCTGTAATTTATCAACTAGTCTAGAAAAATTTCATTTACTGGACATCCTTACTAAACAATTTATTTCGGACATGATCCGATCCATAAAATGGCTCAACGCGCTTGCCTAGCTAGTAAACGTCCATATCTACAACTTTGCAGTTTTAAGTTTCTTCAAATTCAGAACACACGAATTTAAATGAATTGTTCAAAGTCAGAAACCGTAACAGTTTTGATTTTCTGGACAGCTTATTTTCCCTTCGTACCAGCCTTACTAAAACAGACATTGCAAGAAATCTACAAAGAGTTTTCATGTGATTCTACTTTTAGAATATAGCTTACTTCCATATCTTCGATTTGATATACGGCTCAATTTCTAACTCATTATACCCAAAGAAATATGAATTTCACAAAATATGTCCACAATTACTCAAAACCTACGAATTTTGTTCTTCAAATTTTCTTTCCATTTCATTTTCTTTCTTGAATCCTCTTGTTTGATTCTTGATAATCCAAGATTAAACCAATACAAATAAGATTAAGCATGATCTACTACCCTAGAATATAAATCTACCCAAAAAAAATCAAGGATTAAATAAGAGTTTAGAAGTTACCTTTTTCTAGCTTTTTTTCTTCCTCTTCTTCTTCTTCTAGCTCATCTCAATTCCTCTATTTTTCTCTATCTCTCTCAATTTCTCAATACAACTTCTACATAACAATTATCTACATTATGAAGAACATAAAAATATAATTAAAACAAGGAATTTAGATTATAACTTTATTAGTATGAATCTAAGAGAGAGATGGAGATGATGATGATGGGGCTTGCTTTGTCTTCTCAAAGCTTTCCCTTCTTCTTCTTTTTCTTCCTCCTCTTCTTCTCCTACAACTCTCTCTAACTCTCTTCTTCTTTCTTTGGTTTGTTTTCTAAAACTAACATACTAACTTGTAGTATATACCTATAATATACAATACTAGTAATATAATATATGTAACTCCTAGTAATTATTAGATATACTAATTACTAGTTAATACATAGGTTACACCAATTTAAACTTGAAAAGCCTAAGACCATGTTTGGCAAATACTCATTATTTTAATTAATCTACAGCTTAACATCAATCAATCTCATCAAATTGTCACATAATTATATTTACTTGTTAATTATAATTTTGTGTAACAATCATCACATAACTCATCTAATTTAATTATCTCAATTAAATTAGAACTATAACATAAAATTATTATATTAATTAAATTAAATACTAAATATTCATTTAATTAATCTGTTACACTTAATTACATTACTCTATAATCAAAACAAAATTTATTTATTCAACTCAATAAATAATTCAATTAAATATTTATATATATTAAAATTAATATATAACATTCTCTTCACATCAATTCATATATTTTACAATATATGACATACACATACTTACACCCAACATATCTCATAAATAATACTTTTATTTATAAAATTTTCATTTATAAATTTTAAAAATCTGGGATGTCACATATTTCATCTCTCGAATTCATACAAGTCCACGTAAAAATGTTGATCAAGCAATTCATAAATTCAAGCTTAAATTAATATAGATAAACTGAATAATAGCTTATTAAACTGAAAATCAAAGATTACATAATCATCCTTCCACTAAAATATCCGTTATAAGCTTAATAAATAATTTAGTTCATAACGAATGAATTAAATACTGAATAACTAAAAGAAATCATCATCCCGATTACACAAATTGAAATTAAAGGAGAATAGTAATACACCACCCTTCTCGCCCTTCAAATCTGCAATCTTCGTGAAATTACTTCTCTTCTTCGTTCCTCCAAGCTCTTGCTTTCAAATCTCGCTCTCTGAGTGTATAAAAAGTGTCTCTCAATTTCGTCCAACTTTTAGCGTAAAATTGCCTCACTTCAGCTTCACACCACCAATTCTAATCCATCTCCAACTTATCACATAAGAATTCTAATGGAAATCCAACTCATAATTAACGCAAACAAGTTGTTGGCCATAATAGAGTCCCAAATAACATGAAATAAACTCCTTAACACACTCATAATATATGCATATTACATAAGGAAAGTATATCTGCCAACACCACCTTTCTTCCAGCACAAAAAAAATTAATCAACTCCTGACCTGTACTGGCACGCCCCGCACCATGTTTAGCTATAAGACAGCGCGGCCCGCGCTACTCGATCAGTGACTTGCACACGCCATAGCGCGCCCCACGCCACTTTACTCAGCATCACGGTGCGCCTCGAGCTGGTCATGCAGAATGTCTATAATTGCTCACTGAATATCCTTCAACAAGCACAAAACCCATCAAAAGCAACATGAAGTAATCAACAAGTAACATTATAACAAGCTAAATGAATATAAATCATAGGTTAAAAACCTACTCATCAAATTCCCCCAAACTTGAAACATTGCTTGTCCTCAATCAAAATGCAATGCGATGCGACTAACTACTAACAACTATGAATCCAGTATTAAGACAATATATAGTTTACCCATACAGCCTCAGAAAAATTAAGTAAACATGTCAACACTTCATATCAAAACCAATCAACAATTCCTTATCAATCATCGAATATTAGACTGTTATCACTAATATAGTGCGTGTGTGCTCCACAACAATGTTAACTGATATAAAATCAAATTTAACACATAATAAGTCTCTTCGAAGGCATCATACAGTGTAAACTCAAGAAATCCAAAAACAAGCTAGATCCAACTAAAATTAAACAATTACCAATATCGAGGGTCAACATGGGGTACTTATGCTTCATTTTTCATCTACGGGAGCTTTTTGCTCTTATTTCCCATTTTATTCACATTCTTTTTTAGATAACTACACATAACTATGCAATGTCTTATTCCCTTAGGCTTTTCAATGCTACCTTAACGAGCTTTCGACCAACGACTCTCAGACCATTAAGACCTTAGGGTGCTAGGTGTACAGACAATCCCCTCGGGCTTACTTACTCAAGTAACAAAGGCCACAAAACTAGACATGCACGCCACGGTGTTTATTCATACTTTCTTTTCTCTTTTTTATATATATAGCTTATATACCCCAAATATTCCCCCAAACTTAGTTCCTTGCCTAATTTTTGCCTTCACTGCCTATTCTCGTCATTCTTTCATTTCAGCTAGCATTATCCTGTAGAAATTCCTTATGTATCAATTTGAACTAATCATTCACATAGGTGTTATTAACGTGCTAACCATTTTTTACTAGTTTCAAACTGCCAAAGATCCAATTCATAACAGAAATTACATCAAGGTTCCCATATTTGGTACTGTACTTACCTACATAATTCCAATCTCATCATTAGCCAAGAATAAACTTTTACAATCTAATAACTGGATTCATGCAATTTAAACTACATGCTCTTTTTTTAAAGAAAACTAAATGCCATGAACACGAACAATTATAAAAACTAAACAAAACTAACTAACATGATTTTAAAATTTTCACAAGTTAACCAGGCGGAAAAAAATATAATTCCCCCAAACATAAAGAAAGTAATGTCCTCATTACGACAAAATAAATCAAATAAAAGTATAAGGACTTCCCTGAAATGAGTTACTGCTCGTCGTCGTCCAGAGGAGGATATGCTGGAAGGACAAAAGGAACAGGTAGGACCACCGGATGTGCATTAGGATTACAACGAAAAAATGCGTCAGAAAGCATATTGAATGCATTTGCATTGCACTGATGCATTAAGTCTTGGCGTTGAGCCAACCACAAAAATTAATTCCTTGAGCCAAGAGGTGGTTGCTCTTGCATTAGTTCCGCTCCAACTGGGGGTGAGGGTTGGCGAATCATAATATAGCCTTTTCCTCGTGGATGTGATCTCACCCCTTCCCATGCCTTGTACCTCTCAATTGTAGCATGATCGATTATAGCCATCGGTTGTTGGATAGGCTCAGAAAGATGCCACTGCACCCTAACTTTTTGTCATAAATTAGTAATTAAGAAACCATGTAGCAGACCCCCCGTAGTACTCCCGCGTAGTAACCGGTCAATGGACTCCTGAATACAATCACCCACATCTACATTGAAGAATGTAATGGAGTTATTCACATGGTAATGGAGTTACATCATTTTTCATCGGCTTGAAAAGCCACCGATTTACCCCGAACCATGACTGTGTGATTGACATGCTCCATTACATTTGCATAAAACTCTTTCACTAGATTGAGCACAGCTAGAAGTGGTTGTTCTACTGAAACCAGTTACGTTCCATAATCTGCAAGGCCATATCACAGTCCAAGTTAGCATCCGGCTTTAATCCTTGTTCTAGCACCAAATTCCTCTTATCTATGGATGACTTGAACCTTTTCGCGGCCCTCTCACTAAAAAATTTTGTGTGATCATACTGAGCCCGAGCAGTGGAGGTGGATGGACGTTTTCTTTTGTGTGAAGACATGGTGTTTCTTGTGAATTTTAGGCTAAACTTTTGGTTCAAGACTTTTATCAAACAGTTGGTGAGCAGAAGGGTTAATTCCCCTAAACTTGGTTGCTTGGTACTAACTTTCTAGCTAAAGTGTGAAATAAAACAACACACTCCTTGGGCAATCAATTCCCAAGGTTGTCAACCCAATTGGTATCAATAAAAGAGAAGAAGAATAAGAATGACGTAAGTTTGTGCTTGCCTTCAATTAATTTTGTGCTTCCCCCTTTGTAAAGATGCCCCCAATTTGAATGAATTTGTGTAGGGAAAGAATTAGATTTAGTGTTGGAGTGTATTATTTGTATTTGTTATGAATTTGGTAACATGTATGTATAGAGTTCATATAGGAGATGAAAAACTAACGTGTGTTAGAAGTTGTAGAGGTTATGGGTTGAATGGGAGAAGAAGTTGAAAAGGATAAAGAGAAGTGGTGAAGTGCGAGTTATAGGAGTTATAGAGTAGTGAAAGAGTTTGGTTGTAGGAGAAGTGGGGAATTTGAGTGTAAGGAGGAGTGTGTAGGTGGTTATTGTAGAGGTCCATGCAATTAAAAGACTTTTAGTGCTAGGGATGTCCGAGCGGCGCGGCCCGCACCATGTGTAGGCCTGAGATGGCACGCCCCACGCTATGGGGTCAGAAGGTTCTGGAGTCGTAGCGCTCCCCGCGCCTCATGTATGGTTGATATGGTGCATCTCGCGCCGTGGGATCGGCGAATTGGCGCGGTCCACGCTGGAAGGCCTGTAGCTTGATGATGTGCTTGCACACCCCGCACCGTATCTATGTGTTGGGTGGCGCGACCCGCGCTATGGGGTCAGTAGGTTGGTGACTTTATTTTTCTTGCATTAACTGCGAGCATACCATTATGGAGTCATTATTCTTTGAAAACTAAATATTTAAGCTAGATTATAAACTAAAATATAAAGAATAAATAAGAAAGAAAAGGTTTTGAGCTTGGGTTGCCTCTCAAGTAGCGCTAGTTTTAACGTCGAAAGCCCGACGGTGCCTTGTGTGTCACTGTGCGTCGGCAAGTGTAATTGCGATGACATCCTAATTTGAATCACCACCCTAATAATGCTTCAACCGTTGACCGTTCACCTTGAAAGTCACCAATGGGTTTCTACTGTAGAGTTCAACGGTGCCATGTGAGAAAATTATTTTGATGGTGAATGGACCCGACCATCTAGATTTTAGCTTTCCTAAGAATAACCTCAACCGTGAGTTGAACAAGAGAACTGATTACCCCAGCTCGAACGTTCTTTGTATTATTTTCTTATCGTGTCTTTTCTTGACTTTTTCCTTGTATAATTTAGAGTTCTCGTAAGCTTGGAGTCGGAATTCATCGAGTTCATTTAACTGAAGTAACCTCTTTTCACCCGCAACTGCTTGATCGAAATTAAGTTTTTGAATAGCCCTGTAGGCCTTATGTTGTAACTCGACAGGTAGGTGACAAGCTTTCCCGTATAGTAATTGATATAGTGACATCCCAATAAGTGTCTTGTAAGCCGTTCCGTAGGCCCATAGAGCATCATCCAATCTGAGAGACTAGTCTTTTCGATTTGAATTCACTACCTTCTCTAAAATTCTCTTTACTTCACTATTTGAAACCTCAGCTTGCCCACTTGTTTGGGGATGATATGTTGTAGCTACCTTACGATTGACCCCATATTTTACCAAAAGAGCTGTGAACGATTTATTGCAGAAGTGACTTCCCTCATCACTTATTATAGCTCTAGGCATGCCAAATCTTGTAAAAATATTCTTTTGTAAGAACTTAAGAACCACTTTAGCATCGTTTGTGGGGAGTGCCAAGGCTTTAACACATTTTGATACATTTTCAACCGCAAGCAAGATATACTGATTATTGAATGATGATGGAAATGGCACCATAAAATCAATGCCCCAAACGTCAAAAATTACAACTTCTAAGATTGTTAGTAGTGGCATCTCATTCCTTTTCGATATGTTGCCCACCCTTTAACATCTATCACAAATTTTAACAAACTGGTGGGCATCCTTAAATAATGTACGCCAATAAAACCCGACTTAAAGTACTTTTGATGCTGTTCTCTCACTACAATAATTTCCACCATACGTAGATGAGTGACATTCGTACAATATATTCTTCACGTCGCTGTATGGTACACACCTTCTAATCATCATATCGGAACACTATTTGAATAGATATGGCTCATCTCACATGTACCACTTGACGTCATGTAGAAATTTCTTTTTCTGCTGGCATGTAAGATCTGGTGGAAGGATGTTGCTACTAGATAATTAGCGAAGTCCGCATACCATGGAAATTTCGTATTGATCCTAAACAGCTGCTCATCCAGAAATGATTCATTAATTACACATCTGTCCTCTTCCTTTTGACCCTGATTTTCCAGCCTAGACAAATGATCTGTAATTTGATTCTCCATCCCCTTTCTATCATTTATTTCCGAATCAAACTCCTGGAGAAGGAGAATCCATCTGATAAGGCGTGGCTTAGCATCTTTCTTTGAAATTAAGTAACGAATAGCCGAGTGATCTATATAAAGTACTACCTTTGTCCCGATTAAGTATGCCCGAAATTTATCGAATGCATATACCACTACAAGTAATTCCTTTTTTGTAGTTGTATAATTCATTTGGGTCTCCATAAGTTTCTTACTTGCATAGTATATGGCATGGAATACCTTCTCTACGTGTTAACCAAAGACAATCCCAACCGCATAATCGCTCGCGTCACACATTAGCTCGAATGGTAAATTTGAATCCAATTCAATGATAACTGGAGTTGTAGTCAATTTTTTCTTCAATATCTCGAATTCCAACTTGCAATCCTCATCAAACTTAAAGATTGAATCCTTCTCTAAAATACTGCACAAGAGTTTTGCAATTTTTGAGAAGTCTTTTATAAATCTCCTGTAGAACCCAGCATGTCCTAAAAAGCTTCAAATTCCCTTAACTGAACTTGGTGGAGGAAGCTTTTCAATCGTTTCTAGCTTTGCTTTATCTAATCCTTTAGCCGAAATCTTGTGCCCCAAAATTATTCCTTCATCAACCATGAAATGGCACTTTTCCGAGTTAAGGACCAAATTAGTGTATGTGCATCTCTGTAACACCATTACCAAATTCTCCAGATAAGCATCAAAATCATCCCCATGGACAGAGAAGTCGTCCATGAAGACTTCCATATTTTCTCCACCATGTCCGAGAAGATGGCCATCACACACCTTTGGAAGGTAGCGGGTGCATTACATAAGCCGAATGACATTCTCCTGAAAGCGAATGTGCCATATGGGCACGTGAAAGTAGTTTTGTCTTGATGTTTAGGAGCAATGACGATCATATTATATCCCAAATAGCCATCCAATAAGCAGTAGTACTCGTGTTCCATTAATCTGTCCAACATCTGATCGATAAAAGGCAAAGGAAAATGATCTTTGCGAGTAGCCTTATTCAACTTCCTGTAGTCCATGCACACCCTCCAACCAGTCATTGTCCTTGTCAGAATTAGCCCATTGTCATCGTTTTGTACCACGGTCATTCCTCCCTTTTTTGGCACACATTAAACCGAACTAACCCATTTACTGTCTGAAATCGGGTACATGATACCATGGTCCAACCATTTCAAGATTTCTTTCTTCACTACTTCTTTCATAATTGGGTTGAGCCGTCTTTGTTGCTCCATTGTCGGCTTTGCATCTTCATCCATCAGAATTTTGTGCATGCAAAAGGATGGGCTGATTCCCTTAATATTCGCAATTGTCCATCTTATGGCCGGTTTTTGGTCTCTAAGCACTCTCAGCAACTTTTCTTCCTATAATTCGTTAAGTGCAGCAGAAATAATAACAGGTAAAGAATTAGAATTGCCTAAATAAAAATACCTGAGGTATTTAGGGAGTGGCTTAAGTTCAAAAGTAGGTGGCTCCTCCAATGACGATTTCATCCTTGTTGTGGCTTTTTCATCCGTGTGCAATGGTTCAAAGGGTGCTTTAAATCTGCTAACACGTGGTAGGGAGTCTAGCATCTGCAAGTAATCCACAAATTTTGGATCATCTAAATCTTTATCTCCTAATAATGTTGTTTCCAACGGATCATTCGCCAAACTTTTAACCATGTCTTCGTTGATTATCTGATCAATGGCATCCATCCTGAAACACTCCTCTTCATCCGTGGGGAATTTCATGGCCTTGAAAACATTGAATTTTACTTCTTGATCTTGGACCCTCATCGTTAGCTCTCCTTTTTGTACGTCGATGAACGTCCTACCCGTAGCCAAGAAAGGTCTCCCTAGGATAATTGGGATATTCTTATCTTCCTAAAAATCCAAAATTATGAAATCCGCGGGGAATATAAACTTGTCAACCTTGACCAGTATGTCCTCCACAATGCCTCTCGGGTACGTGACTGACCTATCCGCCAACTGTAATGAGATGTTCGTAGGCTTTGGAGCTGGCAAACCCAACTCTGTATAAACTGACAACGGCATAAGGTTCACACTTGCCTCCAAATCACATAGACATTTGATAAACGCCATGTTCCCAATCGTGCACGGAATGGTGAAACTCCCCGAATCTTTCAACTTTGGTGGCAACTTTCGCTGTAAAACTGCACTACACTCCTCTGTTAATGCCACTGTTCCGAAATCTTCCAACTTCTTTTTCCTGGACAAAATCCTTTTCATGAATTTCGCATAACTTGGCATCTGCTCTAGAGCTTCTGTGAAAGGGATGTTAATATGAAGTTTCTTAAAAACTTCAAAAAATTTCGCGAACTGCTTATCTAACTTCTGCTTTTGGACTCTCTGCTAAAACGGCGGTGGAGGATAAACAACCGGTTTGTCAACTGTCTTACTCTTGTCCACTTGTTTTTCTTCCCCATGTATATCCTCAACCACTTTCTTTTCACTGTCTATCTCATCTTCTTTTGTACCCAAATTTTCTATTTTCTGACCCTCAAGCTGTTTTCCACTTCTCAACATAATTGCCTGACATTGCTCGTGATTACCTTTCGGATTTTTCTCCGTATCACTTGGCAATGTTCATTGAGGCCTATTATTCAATGCAAACGCTATCTGTCCCATCTGATTCTCTAAATTCTTGATGGCTATCTCTTATGATTTCATGGCCATTGCTTGACTTTTCATAGATGCTTCGTTGCTTGTTATGTATTTAGACAACAACTCCTCTAAATCTGATTTCCTCTCTTGATGTTGAGTTGGTTGTTGTTGTTGATTCTAAAATCCTGGGGGATAAGATGGTCATGGAGCTTGTTGATTATTACTCCAAAAAAAGTTAGGATGATTCCTATTCCCCGGATTGTATGTATTCTGGTACGTATTTTGTGGAATTCTGTTGTAGCTACCCACAAATTGCACTGATGCTGGGTTGATTGCACATTAATCTATAGGATGTTCACCCGCGCACAATTCACAAATAACTGCAACTTATTGTGTCTGTTCCCCTGACCAAGCATCGAACTTCTTAGCGAGCGCTAAAATCTGCATTGTTATTGTTGTCACTCCATCTAACTCTAACACTCCAGCGACCGTAGGTTATGTCATTCTTGTTGTGGGCCACTAATAGTTGTTAGTTGCCATCGTCTCTATCAATTGATACGCCTCCTCATAATTCTTTTCCGTAAAAGCTCCACCCGAAGTTGCATCAATACTAGTCCTGAGATCCCCATGCAATCCGTTATAAAATGTGTTCATCTGTAACCACTTAGGCAATTCGTGATGTGGGCATTTTCTGAGCAACTCTTTGTATCTCTCCCATTCCTCATACAATGACTCCCCATGTTGCTGATCAAACATAGTAATCTCATTTCCCATCTTTGCAGTCTTCGCTGGCGGGAAAAATTTAGCTAGAAACTTATGAGCCAGGTCATCCCATGTCATTATTGAACCCGATGGTAGAGAGTGTAACCAACTCTTCGCCTTGTCCCTCAGAGTGAATGGGAAAAATCAAAGTCTGACTGCTTAATTCATTCGACACCCCATTGTATTTAAACGTGTCGCATATCTCCAAAAAACTGATTAAATGTTCATTCAGATCATCATTTGCAAGTCCCCCAAACTAAACCGAGTTCTGGATCATCTGAATAGTCCCAGGCTTAATCTTGAATGTCTTCGCAACTATAGCAGGCCTGGTGATACTCGACTGCAGCTCAGTCACATTGGGTGTAGCAAAGTCCCTCAACGCTCTGGTCTTCGGCAGCCATTGCTTCTTCCTTTTCAGAATTTTCAAAGTCGTCCCTTGTCTCCTTGATCCACTTACTTAACCATTGAAAGCGTCTCTCAATGTCGTCCTCAAAAGGAAGCAAGTCTGGATTTTTGGATTGAGTTTGTATAAACCAACTTCAAAAATCTGAAATAAAATGAACAAAACAAAAATAAAAATGTTTAAGTAAAACTGGACTAATTAAACAGATATCTCAAATTATTACAATCTATACTAAAGTCCCCAACAACGGCACCAAAAACTTGTTGGGTAAAATCTAATTACGCACTGCAGGCAAGTATATGTGACGAACGAGAATTTTGTAAATTATTTTAAATATTTATTGAGTTAAATAAATATTTTCGATGATTTAATTATTAGATTTAATAATTAATTGATGCAATTGTGGTAGAATAATTTAATTATATGTGTTACATTTATTGAATTAATGTAGGGAATTTTTAATATTCAAAGTATGTGATTATGTGAGCTTATTGTATTAAAAGAAATATTTAATAAGCATATTGGTATTTTAATTTAATTATTAATTATAGATTTATTAAATTGACATTTTTATTTATGAGATAATTAATTATATGACTATGTGAATTTATGAGAAATTTTATATTTTATTTATAATAAATTAAATAAGATATGAGTTTATTTTATAAAGGAGTGTGACATTAATTAATCTATATGATAAAAGGTTTTATTAAAATAAAGAGCTTTGATCTGAAATTTCTAGCCAAATGTGGCCTTAGGAGGAGTTGGGGGCAGTTAAGCCACGAATGGAATAACTGACCTCAACTCTGCGCTTAATGGTTGAGTCGAACGTATTTTTCATTTTTGCTAAGTTAAGAGTCAGAGAGAATTCAAGAGAAAGTTCAGAGGATTTGTTAGAATTCAGTAATTGAAGAAAGCTTCTAAGTCTACAAATATATACCTTATACTCTGGGTAATCTCTACTTCCAATTTCTTCTTCACGTCTTTTAGTTTTCATTAAAAAAATGGGTTTCATAGTTTTTGGTTTAACCTCTGTAATTGAGTTAGGAGTATTGATTATGAGTTGTATATGTGTTATGTTATATCACACCGTATTTAATTATATATTGTTGCAAACCATAACATCAGTATTGTGAAAACATGTCGTACATATGTTATTTCAAAATAAACAGAGTACGTGATATGGCCATATGGCCATATATGTGATAATTGATGTATTGATTATATATTATCTCTAAAATTTACACCCTTATATTATTGAGCATGTTAATACAAAGAGATCAAGCCTTAAACGAACGGATTCGGTGTTATAACGAATCCGTACGGCCAAATTATGTGTTTTGTTCAAAAACTTCAAGAACAGCCCATTTTACATGATTTAATTCTGTGATTAAGTTTTTTAAATGGTTAAAATCACTTTATATATGTTGGGTTATGATTATACATGAATTATAACATTTGGGTATATGTGATTTGGTGAAATTAGTGTTAAAAATGTGTTGTTTTCGCTAAACTCTGTGTTCTTCGCGAACTGAGAAACAGTTTCTGGAGTCTCGCGCCGCGGCGCCAACTCCAGAACTAAAGTCCCGCGCCGCAGCGCCACTGCGCCGCAGCGCCAAGACCCAAGCCATGGCGCCATAGCGCCGCAGCGCCAAGGGCCCGGCCACAGCGCCACCGCGCCGCAGCGCGACTCCTTAGTACAAATGTGGCGCCGCAGCGCCACTCTCCAGAAAATTCAGAATGAGTTATTTTTTTAAAATGTTAAAGTCTAACAAGTGTTAGTGGATTGATGTAATGAACATGTAATCATATTAGAGGTATTATGGGATGACAAAATAGTTGTTTAACATGTAATAAAATATTATATGTGAATTGAATTATTAAATACATAATTGGTTTGATAATTCATGAAGTATAAATTATGTGACAACGTGATAATTTGACTAAGTTTAGTCAATAATTAAAGTAGACAACGAGAATGGGTTATGTTGATTAGTTAGTAATTAACTGGTTTTGAATGTGAATGGTATGTAGGATTTAATTCAAAGAACGTGCTTAGTAAAAGTGTAATCTACGCACGGGGCAAGTATCATATCCCTAACTCCATTCTATTGAGCAAGTTTATTTAAACTTAAACGTTACTTTTAAGTCGAGCAAGTTTCCCTAACCCCACTTGTCATTTTTGTTCAAGTTTATTATTTACCTTGAATAAATTATCCTTGTTATTATTCAAGTTCAAGCATGATATTAAAGATTAATTATATTTCCAAAGCATGATCCAGTTATACAATAATTGTCCTATTGTATACTTTTGAGATTTTTATTCAAATCAAATATCAATTATTGTTGAACTTTATTAGACTAGTGAACCTTATTGATTCAACTAGTCCATAGTTGATGAGCGTTCTAAATTTCAGAACCCTTGATGAATTTATCCAAACCAAACTTCCTTTGGTGCGGACTCGAATGTCAAACTGAGATGAACAACCCTGTATAGGGGATTATTTACGCTTTAGCGCTAAGATATTGTGCACAGTATGGTACTAAAGGCTGATCCCCCTAAGTACGAGAAGAAAGTCCATAGTCTTATGACTGTTAAAGGTTTCAAGTATATTTCTTGTTAACCTAGGACATAGTTCAAGGTCTTATGACCCTCAGAATTCTTTTGATTCTGGTTATTCATTCTTGATTCAAAAGTTGAGCTTTTATTCAGATGTCTTTGATTTATTCGCATGTTATTATAATGTTATTTCATTATTATACTTGTGGGCATTTGTGCTCACTCTTGCTTAATAATAACATTACAGTTAAGAATGAAAGAAGTGATGAACCTTCGACTAGTAAGGGCAAGGGCAAAGTTAGCAAGTGTTGAAGACTTGTATTTATTTTATTGATGATAATTTATGTTTAAGACTTGAGTTATGATGTTGTTAAGACTTAATTGTTTAGAATTCCGCACAGATGTTTTAAGGTTAGTTTAAACCTGAGATTGTATTATTATTATTATTATTCGAATGTTGTAATCCTTTTAAGGAGAAGTTTTATTCTATCTATTGCATGGTTTGCATTTATTATGGTTAGATAGATAGATGATATTTGTACAGTGAACACCAAATTTCGTGGAATCGAAGTACCTGGATTTGGGGGTGTCACAGGTTGGTATCAGAGCCGTAGGTTATGAACCTTAGGTGGGGGAAACAACCTTAGGTAGTAGCCTTATAGAAGAAGATAGAAATTGAAAACTCTTATCGAGTTCTAAGAAATGAATTTTTGTAATTCATTGAAGATAATAAAATACATTATATGTTTATGTGTTAAGTATGCGTTAGATAGTATGACTTAGTAACTAAAACTTAAAATTTTTTTGTTAGGATGACGAATGTTGGAGAAGCTAGTCAAGCTGGGGAGGAAGAACCCCATTTACCTATAGTACCTACAGAGGAGGAGACCCGAGACATACATGTTGTTAGGGAACAGTTAGTTCAGAGGGAGTCATCTCCATTGATCACCATTATTGGTCAGGAACATGAGCCCGAGACTGATCCTGAGGAGGAGTTCGATGAGGAAGAAGAAGAGGAGTTACCACGGTTCACTGTTGATGCTGAGATGTATGACACACTATATGATCGTAACGTGGAGTTACAAGATGAGGTTTAGGAATTGACTGAGCGAGTGACGATTCAGCAGTCTACTTTAGAGGAGAAGGATAGAGAGATTGTGACCCTTCATACACGTTTAGGAAACGTGGAGTGGGATCTGGTTCATGAGAAGGGTCAAACCGAAGATAAGACCGAGGAGATAGAGAAGCTGAAGAAAGAACTGAAGGAAACCTCCGGAAGACTGAAAATAGCAGAGGAAGGATGGGTAAGAGAATCACATCGAGCTGATCGTGCAGAAGATGATAGTCGTGCAAAGAAGGCAAAGCTTGAAGACACATACGCCACACTTAATCATGCGATGGATGAGGTTCAAGAGCGAGTGTTAAGGTACCCCATCCAGTTTGAAGGACTTCCATCGTATATGTTGGATCGCAGGACGATGTCTCGTATCATGAATGAGGAGCGTGGCAAGGCTATTGAGCACCTTGGAAGACAAGAATAGAATCTGTTTATTTATGTGAAAGACTTATATAGTTTTATGTAAATTCCGATGTGTTTAGGAACTAAGGAATATGTTAATATTTGAATGTTTTAAATCCTGTGGATTCTTTATTCCAGGATAGATGATGTAAATAGCAGTATGCTATAGTTTAATGTTAAAACTTTTTATTTGAATGAAAAGACATCAAGTTGTTTGAGATGATGTGTTAAGTGATATGTCAAATTGTTGAGTAATGTCTTGACTAATTAGAGAAATAATAAAGTTCTAATAATAGTTTATTTAATAGAAAATGCCGCCAAGGAGAAGACAACAACGTCAACCGGCTCAGGAAGGGTCAACCAATAATAACAATAATGCCAACGTTAATCCAGTTCAACAGCTAGTTAATTTACTAACTGGAGTCATGAATAACCAACCGCAAGCTCCACCTAGCACAACGTTTAAAGATTTTAAGGCTGTGGGACCACCAGAGTTCAAAGGTTCCAGAAACTCGATCGAGGCTCAAACGTGGGTGATGGAAATGGAGAAGGTTTTCGACGTTGCTAGGGTTCGAGAAGATCAGAAGACCGTTTTTGCGACATTTATGCTGAAGTCTGAGGCTAGCTACTGGTGGCAGGCAAACAAGATGCGAGGAGGTGAAGGTGTAATTACGTGGGAGAGATTCAAAGAGATGTTTTTTGAAATGTATTTCCCAGCTAGTTCGCAGAATCAGATGGAGGTGCAATTTCTGGAACTGAAACAGGGAAACATGAGCATGCCTGAATACGCGGCTAAATTCGATGAGTTGGCAAGGTTTGCCCCGTATCAAGTACACACTGACGAGAGGAAAGCCAGACGATTCGAACAAGGACTGAAGCCTTGGGTATACAGCAAGGTATCAATGTTTCAACTTAACACGTTTGTGGGAGTTTTGGAAAAGGCCATTCTCGTGGAAGGAGGAAGTGATGCAGTGACTAAGTACAACCAAGAACAGAAAAAAAAAAGAGTGAGAATGAAAGTAATAACAAGACTGGTGGAAGTAATACTTGGAATAATAATAATCAGAAGAGGAAGTGGACGGATAACTCGACAGCTGGAAGTCAACACGGAGGGCAGAAAAAGAAGATAGAAGCATGTCTGAATTGCGGCAAGGCACATCTAGGAGTTTATTTGAAGGGAAAGAGAGTGTGCTACAATTGTGGTCAGGAAGGCCACATAGCACCAAATTGTCCAAACCCAAAGAAGGGTGCTTGTTTCAACTGTGGTTCGAAAGATCATTTAGCAAGAGACTGTCTCAAGAAGGGATCGGGAGGATCAGGACAAGGAGGAAACCGGGGAAATAGCAGTGGAAATACCTTAACCATCACCGGACCACCTGCAACAAACCGACCGAATGCCAGGACTTTCAATATGACGGTGCAGGATGCAATCCAGTCTCGCTATGTGGTGTCAGGTATCATTCCGATCAATGAAATTAATGCTTACGTTTTATTTGATTCGGGTGCTACTTGTTCCTTTATATCCGATGACTTTGCTAATAGTTTAGATTTGCTTAAGGATGAATTGGATTACCCCATGAACATAGAAATTGTGAATAGAGAGATAATTCCTGTTAAGCATATGTATAAGAATTGTAGAGTGGATATTAAGGGTAATATCATGAACATAGATCTTATCCCTATTCGATTGGGGGAATTCGATGTTATATTGGGTATGGATTGGCTATCCAATTATGGGGCTGTAATTGACTGCCAAAAGAAGCGTATTAACCTTATGACTCCGTCAAAGGTTGTGTTTTATGGTAGCAAGTCGCCTAGACAAGCGAGTTGTCTGACGATGTTGCAGGCCAGGAAGTTATTAAGACAAGGCTGTGTGGAATATTTAGCTTACATAGTCGACAGTCGAAAAGAGAACCCGAAGGTAGAGGATATACCGATTGTGAGGGACTTCATCGATGTATTTCCAGACGATTTTCCAGGACTTCCACCAGATAGAGAAGTAGACTTTGTGATTGATTTGGCGCCCGGAACTGCTCCAATATCGAAGGCACCATACCGAATGGCGCCGGTAGAGATGAAGGAATTAATGGTACAACTACAAGAATTGTTGGACAAAAAGTACATTCAACCGAGCGTATCGCCGTGGGGAGCGCCGGTGTTGTTCGTGAAAAAGAAGGACGGATCGATGAGGCTCTGCATTGACTACAGAGAATTAAATAAGGTCATGATTAAGAACAGATATCCATTACCGAGGATCGATGATCTGTTTGATCAATTGAAGGGAGCAAAATACTTTTCCAAGATTGACTTGAGGAGTGGTTATCACCAACTGAAGGTGAGGCCAGAGGATGTACCGAAGACAGCGTTCCGAACGCGATATGGTTATTATGAGTTTTTAGTAATGTCGTTTGGTCTTACGAATGCTCCTACAGCATTTATGGGACTAATGAATGGTGTATTCAAGCCGTTTTTGGACAAATTCGTGGTGGTATTTATAGACGACATTTTGGTATATTCCAAAACCAAAGAGGAACATGAAGAACACTTGAGGTTAACGTTGGAAGTATTGAGAAGGGAGAAGTTGTATGCTAAATTTTCGAAATGCGAATTCTGGATCGAGAGAGTACAATTTCTTGGTCACGTAATCGATAAAGATGGAATTTTGGTAGATCCATCCAAAGTAGAAGCTGTGATTAACTGGGATCAGCCAAGAACGCCGTCAGAAGTAAGAAGTTTTCTTGGATTAGCAGGATATTATAGAAGATTCATACAAGATTTTTCTAAGATCGCAACTCCGTTAACGAATTTAACTCGAAAAGCTGTGAAATTTGTTTGGACGGAGAAGTGTGAGGAGAGTTTTCAAGAGTTAAAGAAGAGGTTGAGTACAGCGCCTGTGTTATCTCTTCCGGATGATACAGGAAATTTTGTTATTTTTAGCGATGCGTCGCATAAAGGACTTGGCTGTGTGCTGATGCAAAACGGAAAAGTCATTGCGTATGCATCACGGCAGTTGAAGGATTACGAGAAGGGTTACCCAACCCATGATTTGGAGTTAGCTGCAGTTGTTTTTGCTTTGAAAATTTGGAGGCACTATCTATACGGGGAGAAGTGTGAAATATATACGGACCACAAGAGTCTGAAATATATTTTTACACAGAAAGATTTGAATATGCGTCAAAGAAGATGGTTGGAATTAATCAAGGATTATGACTGTGAGATTTTATACCATCCGGGTAAGGCTAATGTGGTTGCTGACGCCTTAAGTAGAAAGGGTCGTGAGAAATTGATGATGTTGACTGCTCAGCAGGAGCTAATTGCAGATATGGAGAAACTGGAGTTAGAAGTGAAGTATCCTATGGAGATTGATGAGAAGCTATTTCAGATGCAACCTGGTACAACTCTACTAGATAGAGTGAAGGAGGCTCAGCTTCAGGATGATGAATGCAAAAAGGTAACATCGAAGATATCTGAAGGAACCGAACCAAGATTTAAGATGGATAAGGAAGGAATATTGAGATTTGAAAGCAGAATTTGGGTTCCGCCAGTACAAGAAATTAAGGAAGAAATTTTGAGTGAGGCTCATAGTTCAAGATATTCAATTCACCCTGGTAGTACAAAAATGTACCAAGATCTTCGACAACATTTCTGGTGGCCGAATTTGAAACGTAATGTTGCAGAATGTGTTGCCAAATGCCTGACATGTCAGAAAGTTAAAGCAGAACATCAGAGACCGAGTGGATTGCTACAACCGTTGGAGATCCCAGAATAGAAATGGGAACATATTACGATGGACTTCGTGGTTGGCCTTCCGACGACTCAGAAAGGCTACGACGCAGTATGGGTTATCGTTGACCGACTGACGAAATTCGCGCACTTCCTTCCTATCAAAATCAGATTTAACTTAGATCAGTTGGCAAGATTATATGTGAAAGAGATTGTTTCGAGGCACGGAGTGCCGGTGTCTATTGTTTTCGATAGGGATCCGCGCTTCACATCAAATTTCTAGAAACGTCTTCAGGAATGCATGGGTACACAACTGCGAATGAGTACAGCTTACCACCCTCAAACAGACGGACAGAGCGAACGAACGATTCAAACACTGGAAGATATGTTACGAGCCTGTGTAATGGACTTCAAAGGAAATTGGGATGATCACCTACCGTTAGTAGAGTTCGGCTACAACAACAGTTACCACGCTAGTATAGGCATGCCGCCTTACGAAGCGTTATACGGCAGAAAGTGCAGAACTCCGCTTTACTGGGATGAAGTTGGTAAAAGACAATTACTAGGGCCAGAATTGGTACAGCAGACGGCAGAAATAGTTAAAGTGATCCGAGCACGACTGGTAGCAGCTCAAGATCGACAGAAGAAATACGCTGATCCACATCGTAAAAATATCGAGTTTGAATTAGGTAGTTATGTTTTCTTGAAGGTCTCTCCCTGGAAGGGAAAGATCAGGTTCGGAAAGAATGGAAAATTGAGCCCAAGATTTATTGGACCCTTTGAGGTACTGCGAAGAATTGGAGAAGTTGCGTACGAGGTAGCCTTACCTCTAGCACTCAAAAATATCCACAACGTCTTCCATGTTTCTGTGTTACGACCTTACAAACCTGATTACAAGCATGTAATTGAATACGAACCCCTGCATTTTGAGAAAGACTTATCTTATGAAGAAATTCCTGTCCAAATCGTTGATCGAAAAGAACAAGTTTTGAGAAATAAAGTTATACCTTCTGTTAAGGTAATTTGGAGGAACCACAACGCTGAAGAAGCTACGTGGGAACTCGAAGAGAATATGATGAAGAATTACCCTCATTTATTTACTTAATTATGTGTATGCGATTCTGGAGACAGAATCTTTGTAAGGGGGGAGAATGTAACGGGTCGAAATTATTGAGTCGTGATTCCAGGGACAGAATCCTTTTAAGGGGGGAAAGATGTGACAAACGAGAATTTTGTAAATTATTTTAAATATTTATTGAGTTAAATAAATATTTTCGATGATTTAATTATTTGATTTAATAATTAATTGATGCAATTGTGGTAGATTAATTTAATTATATGTGTTATATTTATTGAATTAATGTAGGGAATTTTTAATATTCAAAGTATGTGATTATGTGAGCTTATTGTATTAAAAGAAATATTTAATAAGCATATTGGTATTTTAATTTAATTATTAATTAGAGATTTATTAAATTGACATTTTTATTTATGAGATAATTAATTATATGACTATGTGAATTTATGAGAAATTTTATATTTTATTTATAATAAATTAAATAAGATATGAGTTTATTTTATAAAGGAGTGTGACATTAATTAAATATATGATAAAAGGTTTTATTAAAATAAAGAGCTTTGATCTGAAATTTCTAGCCAAATGTGGCCTTAGGAGGAGTTGGGGGCAGTTAAGCCACGAATGGAATAACTGACCTCAACTCTGCGCTTAATGGTTGAGTCGAACGTATTTTTCATTTTTGCTAAGTTAAGAGTCAGAGAGAATTCAAGAGAAAGTTCAGAGGATTTGTTAGAATTCAGTAATTGAAAAAAGCTTCTAAGTCTACAAATATATACCTTATACTCTGGGTAATCTCTACTTCCAATTTCTTCTTCACGTCTTTTAGTTTTCATTAAAAAAATGGGTTTCATAGTTTTTGGTTTAACCTCTGTAATTGAGTTAGGAGTATTGATTATGAGTTGTATATGTGTTATGTTATATCACACCGTATTTAATTATATATTGTTGCAAACCATAACATCAGTATTGTGAAAACATGTCGTACATATGTTATTTCAAAATAAACAGAGTACGTGATATGGCCATATGGCCATATATGTGATAATTGATGTATTGATTATATATTATCTCTAAAATTTACACCCTTATATTATTGAGCATGTTAATACAAAGAGATCAAGCCTTAAACGAACGGATTCGGTGTTATAACGAATCCGTACGGCCAAATTATGTGTTTTGTTCAAAAACTTCAAGAACAGCCCATTTTACATGATTTAATTCTGTGATTAAGTGTTTTAAATGGTTAAAATCACTTTATATATGTTGGGTTATGATTATACATGAATTATAACATTTGGGTATATGTGATTTGGTGAAATTAGTGTTAAAATGTGTTGTTTTCGCTGAACTTTGTGTTCTTCGCGAACTGAGAAACAGTTTCTGGAGTCTCGCGCCGCGGCGCCAACTCCAGAACTAAAGTCCCGCGCTGCAGCGCCACTGCGCCGCAGCGCCACTGCGCCGCAGCGCCAAGACCCAAGCCACGGCGCCATAGCGCCGCAGCGCCAAGGGCCCGGCCACAGCGCCACCGCGCCGCAGCGCGACTCCTTAGTACAAATGTGGCGCCGCAGCGCCACTCTCCAGAAAATTCAAAATGAGTTATTTTTTTAAAATGTTAAAGTCTAACAAGTGTTAGTGGATTGATATAATGAACATGTAATCATGTTAGAGGTATTATGAGATGACAAAATAGTTGTTTAACATGTAATAAAATATTATATGTGAATTGAATTATTAAATACATAATTGGTTTGATAATTCATGAAGTATAAATTATGTGACAACGTGATAATTTGACTAAGTTTAGTCAATAATTAAAGTAGACAACGAGAATGGGTTATGTTGATTAGTTAGTAATTAACTGGTTTTGAATGTGAATGGTATGTAGGATTTAATTCAAAGAACGTGCTTAGTTAAAGTGTAATCTACGCACGAGGCAAGTATCCTATCCCTAACTCCATTCTATTGAGCAAGTTTATTTAAACTTAAACGTTACTTTTAAGTCGAGCAAGTTTCCCTAACCCCACTTGTCATTTTTGTTCAAGTTTATTTTTTACCTTGAATAAATTATCCTTGTTATTATTCAAGTTCAAGCATGATATTAAAGATTAATTATCTTTCCAAAGCATGATCCAGTTATATAATAATTGTCCTATTGTATACTTTTGAGATTTTTATTCAAATCAAATATCAATTATTGTTGAACTTTATTAGACTAGTGAACCTTATTGATTCAACTAGTCCATAGTTGATGAGCGTTCTAAATTTCAGAACCCTTGATGAATTTATCCAAACCAAACTTCCTTTGGTGCGGACTCGAATGTCAAACTGAGATTAACAACCCTGTATAGGGGATTATTTACGCTTTAGCGCTAAGATATTGTGCACAGTATGGTACTAAGGGCTGATCCCCCTAAGTACGAGAAGAAGGTCCATAGTCTTATGACTGTTAAAGGTTTCAAGTATATTTTTTGTTAACCTAGAAATAGTTCAAGGTCTTATGACCCTCAGAATTCTTTTGATTCTGGTTATTAATTCTTGATTCAAAAGTTGAGCTTTTATTCAGATGTCTTTGATTTATTCGCATGTTATTATAATGTTATTTCATTATTATACTTGTGGGCATTTGTGCTCACTCTTGCTTAATAATAACATTGCAGTTAAGAATGAAAGAAGTGATGAACCTTCGACTAGTAAGGGCAAGGGCAAAGTTAGCAAGTGTTGAAGACTTGTATTTATTTTATTGATGATAATTTATGTTTAAGACTTGAGTTATGATGTTGTTAAGACTTAATTGTTTAGAATTCCGCACAGATATTTTAATGTTAGTTTAAACCTGGGATTGTATTATTATTATTATTCGAATGTTGTAATCCTTTTAAGGAGAAGTTTTATTCTATCTATTGCATGGTTTGCATTTATTATGGGTAGATAGATAGATGATATTTGTACAGTGAACACTAAATCCCGTGGAATCGAAGTACCCGGATTTGGGGGTGTCACAGTATACGTGGTCAACAAATAATATACTAGTAAGTAGAGTATCATTCCCACAGAGACTAACAAGAAAATAACTATCCCAACTACCAATTTCCTATTAATCCAAATTTTATTAAACTAACCAATTTCAAGTTTATCACAAAAAGTATTAAAAATATTAAAATTACCAAGCACTCAACAAACCCTAAAAACTGAATTTTCAAACAAATATTAGAGAATTAGGCTTACAACTTCACTCTAAGCATCACTCAGATTATTACACATTATTCTAGTTTAATTCACTATCCAAGTTTATTAATCAAGAACACGTATGTAGAACTAGCCACCTCTCGATATACTAATACCGTATTAACTCGAATCCATAATTTAGATAGAATCAAGTTAAACACCTTAATTAACTAACTCACTATATTTCTATGTGAATTACAAATAAAGAAGGTTTAAACTCAAGCTCTTTGTATGATTACATGCGATGTCAAGCATATCTCTACCCTAACATTCATCAAGATTCTGTTCATTCACAAAATTCAAGAACACATGCTATATTTATTAAGTCTAGATTCGTATTTCATCTCTCGAATTCATACAAGTCCACATAAAATTATTGATCAGGCAATTCATAAATTCAAGCTCAAAGTAATATAGATAAACGGAATAATAGCTTATTAAACTGAAAATCAAAGATTACATAACCATCGTTCGACTAAAAGATCCGTTATAAGCCTAATAAATAATTTAGTTCATAACTAATGAATTAAATACTAAATAACTAAAAGAAATCACCATCCCAATTACACAAATTGAAATTAAAGGAAAATAGTAATACACCACCCTTCTCGCCCTTCAAATATACAATCTTCGTGAAATTACTTCTCTTCTTCGTTCCTCCAAGCTCTTGCTTTCAAATCTAGCTCTCTGAGTGTGTAAAAAGTGTCTCTCAATTTCGTCCAACTTTTAGCATAAAATTGCCTCACTTCAGCTCCACACCACCAATTCTAATCCATCTCCAACTCATCACATAAGAATTCTAATGGAAATCCAACTCCTAATTAACCCACACAAGTTGTTGTCCATAGAGTCCCAAATAACATGAAATAAACTCCTTAACACACTCCTAATATATGCATATTACATAAGGAAAGTATATCTCCCAACACCACCTCTCTTCCAACACAACAAAAATCAATCAGCTCCTGACCCGTACCGGCGCGCCCCGCGCCATGTTTAGCTATAAGACAGTGCGGCCCGCGCTACTCGATCAGTGACTTGCACATGCCATAGCGCGCCCCATGCCACTTTACTCAATATCACGGAGCGCCCCGCGCTGGTCATGCAGAATGCCTATAATTGCTCGAACTTCCTCCAAATGCTAGCATCTTGATAAGCTCACTGAATATCCTACAACAAGCACAAAACCCATCAAAAGGAACATGAAGTAATCAACAACTAACAATATAACAAGCTAAATGTATATAAATCATAGGTTAAAAACCTACTCATCAGGTGCAGAGATGAATTATTGTTTGGCATGATCATGATCGTTGATGAAAACACGAATATTATTGGCCCGTAGTGCATGGATAATTCGTGGTCGTGATACTAATGAATATCCTTGGCCCGTAGTGTATGGATAATTCAGTGATATGGATTATTAAGCTGAGTCTCAACGATAAAATTGATGATAAACTTTTTAAATCATAGAAGATAGTAGATATCGTGCTTTACTTGACTCTTCTAATGGATTACTATTTCCGCTGCAGTTGTTAATCTAAAACTTATTGTCTATTATATTCTATCAGTTGTTATACTGTTGAAGGATAAGGATAATTTATTCTGCATTATCTTAGTCATAATATTTCTTACTGGGCTAGTTGAGCTCACCCTTTTCTTTCACTGTTCTCTTCAGGAATTGAGAATATAGCTAGGACTAGTCAGGAAATGGAGTGACGGTCCAGATGGTCTTTTGTAGTCCTCACTATTCTGTGAAATAGTATGACAATAAATGTAATGAGATTGAATTTGAGTTTGGGTATTGTCTATGAGACAATATTCGTGTAAAAACTGTCAGCTCATGTTTTGTTGTATTATGCACGACACTTAACAGTTGTATAAATTAAGTTTGTATTTGAGTTATGTACCATGTATTTAGCAACTCAGAATGGGTGATGTATACCTATTTTGGGGGCGTCACAGTTGGTATCAAAGCTTAGGGATATAATCCCTGGCTGAGATTTGAGAGTAGAACTAGGAGGGGAGAGACGGGTAAATCCTTCGCTAGTATGACCTACCTAAGTTTTTTTTGTTATTTAATTGGTCGGTCAGAGTATAGGGATAATATGTGGCATGTCAATTAACCCTTGTTTTGTGAAAGTGTTTGAGAATGACATCTAAAAATATTGAGATGAGCAATGAAGCACATGAGACCATTGAGTCACCGACAATCAATAACCAGGATAATGTGCATCAGGAACGCAATAATCCTCATGTAAACAACAACACCGACCAAATGACGAACGACGATATGTTTAGGAGTTTTCTAGAATTTATGCAAAACAAAACGAGAGAGACTCCTGTTCAAAATACAGGTGGAAATACTGGCAACTCACGGCTGGTCACCGCTAAGTACTTCAAGGATCTGGGACCACCTGAGTTTTTGGAAAAGCCAAAACCACTTAAGGCGGAGACGTGGATAAAGCAGATTACCAAGATATTTGATATCTTGGAATGATCAGATGAGCAAAAGGTTCCCTTTGCCACCTTTATGTTGCGTGAAGAAGCAGATTACTGGTGGGAATCTGTAACACGTACTCAACTTGCCGTACTAAAGATGTCTTGGGAGAAGTTCCAAGAATTGTTCAACGACAATTACTTTTCTTAAAGTATTCATCACATGAAGGAGGTGGAATTCATCAAGCTGGAGCAAAACAATATGACAATGTCGCAGTACGAGGCTAAGTTTGCAGAGTTATCCCCGTTTACATCCCATTTGATGTAACATTCTAGTTTTTTTTAAATGTAAATTATAAATATTATTGATTTATATAAATATTTATTGGATGTGTTTATTATTGGATAAATAATTGTTCAATTTGATTGATTTGATTTAGTTAATTATTTATTTGTTAAATAATTAATGTGTTGTGTGGATTGAGTTATGTGATTAAGTGAATTATTTAATAAATTGTTATTAAATAAAGTGTGAAAAATAACTATGTTATAAAGAGTTATTAAAATAAATTAAAGTAATTTTAATATGGTTTGCCAAACAAGGTTTAAGTATATTAATCCTTTAATTTTTAAATGGTTTTGCCAAACAAAGCCTTATGGCTTTTGGATTTCTTTAAAATTTTGAATTTATAATATTAGTTAAACAAATAAATATATATATAATATATATATTAATTTTTATAACCGATAACTTATTAGCATTATTTATTAAGGCGTCAGTTTCTACGTTTCAAAGGTAAGCGTTGGTTTTACTTAATATTACGTATAGTATATTTTGGCTTAAGCCTAAGAAAGGTTTACAGAGTAAAGAAAAGAAAGAAGTTCAGATTTTTGAGAGAATTTGAGAGAAAACGTGATTTTCAAAGCAAGTCTGTTAATAATGATTCTTAAGCAAACAAAAAGGTATGTTTCTCTGACCTTAATATATGTACGTAGATATGTTTTAAGCCAATTTCCTATGAACTTGGTATTCTCTATTTTCTTGAATATCACTTAGTATAAGGTTTTTATCGAAGTTTTTGTAGAACTATATTTTTATAATTTCGTATGATATTACGTGTACGTGTAACTGTAATTGTTATATTAACATACGTATATATGTGATTGTATGCTGGATTACGTATACAAGAAAAAGGAAAATTTGTTTTACAGTAAATATATTTATACATGAACTGTGATCGTGTATGATAACAAAAGAATTTGTGTATGCTAATTTAGAAATTAAACTATATATGTTAATTGGTTTATATGTTGGTATGCTTGTATTTTAAAGGAATCAATTTGGATTTTTATAGACTTACAGTGTTCATTGAGATTATCAACTATCAGTAAGGAGTTTAGCTTTAAAATCAGTGTTTCAAAATTTAAGTTTCTAGAATTTTGGTTAAATTGTTGGTAATTGGTTTATAGATGATTGTTAATGTTTATGGGTAATTTATGTGAAGTTATACATGTTAAATTTAGATGTTAGCAGTGTTGAGTGGACAGAAAATTCCTTGTTCTGTTCTTCTAGTTTGGTTCTGTGAGTTTCGGTGACCCAGCGTCAAAATTCACGCTCCAACGTCAAATCTCGCGCCTTAGCTCCAAAAAAAATCGCGCCGCAGCGCCAAAGTCAGCGCCGGAGCGTCTGACACAGAAGTCTAAAATTTTTAGTTGTAATGCTATATGACCAAATAATTCTGTTATTATAGTATTGTAATATGTTGAACGAACATGGCGTTAATACCTAGCGAGTTTGTTATCATTTAGGAATATAATTTGATTACATGGTTAGACATTTAAACCATACGTGATGTAGTGCTGATTATGACTAATCATGTCATGTTAACATATGTATATAGGATATTGTGATTTGGATATCAACGGTTTAATCTACGCGCAAGGCAAGTTCATTAACTCTATTTTGTTAATAGTTGAGCAAGCTTTTCTAATTATAAATCGTCGTGATGCAAATTTCATCATTCTATACTTTGTTGAGTAAAGTATTTTCATTAAGCAACTTGATTGTATCTAGTTATTCATGATGATACAAGCTTCCCATCTCCACACTTTCGTCGAGATAGTTATTGTGATTATGCAAGTTTTTCCTAACTCTAAACTTGTTATATTAGCATGCAAGTACCTTTATTATGTTGAATCAGTTTATCGTTCAAATTATTGTTTGTTATGCATGCTTGATATTAAATTCTAAGATGTAACCTTACCTTAATGTTGTTCAAAGAAAGGTATGATAGATTATTCAATTTTTATGCTATTAGATTATTTCTAAAGCATGAACTTAGAATGAAATGTTTATTCAGTTATGGTCATTCAATAGCATAGTGTTATTATCTTTTATTCAACTAATCCTTAGTTGATCTCTGTTGAACTCCAAATTACCTTGAAGTGTATCCAAACCAAACGGACTTTGGTGCGGACTTGTACTCTAAATACTGAGATGAACAACCCTATTTTTAGGGGTTGCACTTAGTTTTATACTTTGTCCTGAAATGTTTGTATACAATACATGTACGAAGGATTGATCCCCTTAAGTACCTTTAAGTCCTTACAGTCGTATGACTGTTATAGTTAAAGTTGAAAGATTACTTATAACTGTGGACAGGGTTCGTGGTCATTAGACCCTCAGTGAATGTTATGATTTGTGGATTGTTAATAGAACATATTGTTCGGTTCTATTAAGCCTAGTATTTGTCAAATGATGTAAAGGTTAAAGTTTTATCTATTGTTATTCCAAGTGAATCTTGTTTGCTCACTCTTGCCTGTAAAATTCTTACAGTTAAAGCTGAAAAGGGTGACGTACCTAGCACCAGTAAGGGAAAGGGAAAGATGAACAAGTATTGAAGACTTGTAATAGTTTCGATAGTTTTATTATCAGACTTTGGTTTAAAGATTATAATGAAGTTTATTTAATTTTCCGAATGTATGATTTTTGTGACGCCCCCCAAAATAGGTATACAACACCCATTCTGAGTCGTCAAATACATGGTACAAAAAGCAAACTACAACTTCAATAATACAATTGTCGTGCAAAATACGACAACACATACTGTGAGTTTAAATACAAATATTGTCTTCTAGACAATATCCACACTCAAATAAGTACTCATTACAATTATTCAAACACTATTTTATAGAAAATAGTGAGGACTGCTAAAACATCTTTCTAGAACCATCACTCCAAACCCCGACTAGATCCTACTATGTTCTCACCTATTGAGAAGAAAAATGGAACAAAAAGGAAAAGGGTGAGCTCAACTAGCCCAGTAAAGAATATTATGACTAAGATAATATACAACAAATTATCATTAGTATTCAACAGGGAAAAATCTGATAGAATATAATCGACAACAAGTTTTAGGTCAACAACTGCAGCGGAAACAACAAACCATTAGAAGAGTCAAGTAGAGAATGAATTCTACTATCTTCTAAGATTTAAAAGTCCATCATCAATATTTTATCCCTGTAACATCAATTAATAATCATCTTTAACCAAATATTCATCTTTGAACTATAGGCCAAAGATATTCATTTGTATCACCAATCGGTCATGTTCATCTCAACACCTGTTCATCTTTGCACTACAGGCCAAAGATATTCATCAGGTAATCATACATCTTTGCAATACAGGCCAAAGATATTCAGTAATATCATCATTTAGGACTGAGGATGATGAAAAATATCTTAAAGAAAACGAATCCAGTGAGATAGGAGGACAAATAGTAGGAATTAGTATAACAGTTTATCCAAGATCAATAATACTTCATAATAATCAATTGTGAAGCAAAATTCAAAAATAAAGCTCAAAACATGGATACAATCAAAGATAGTAACCATAATAGATATCTTGGACAAAAAGAGAAAATTTTATTTTTTTGGTGAATAGTACCGTATTCGTGAATAGTAATGTATACGTGAATAGTAACCCCGACACAAAAAGTTCCAAATTTGATAAAAAGTTCATATCAATATTTCGGCATAATGATATTGAAGAAAATATCATTTAAGAAGAAGATAATATCCCTTACCTCAAAATATCAGTACTTCTGGTCGGAATACCGGTATAAGGCTGAAAGAAACTTGCTCTGATGAATAAAAACTCTCAAAGAATCTAAATACTCACAAAATACACTCAATAATCTAGAGAGAGAAAGAGAGAAAACTTGTTTCTGGTGTGATTTTCAATTCTAACTTAGCCCTCTATTTATAGGAAAATGTTAGCACGCCGAAGCAGACTTAACCTGCAACCTGATGGCTTTACCTGCTACTATTCCCACCCACCACATTTGAATAAAAATCTCAGCACATTTCTTCACCAACTAAGAGTGGGGCCCACCAATTCTAGAATTTTCCACAAAATGATTAACTCCGAAAATTCAACAATTTCTGAACCAGTCATCTCGTAAAATTCATAATAAATCATACGTTCATTTTTAACGGTTCAAAATTTGTGGACATATACTCAACTTATATATGCATAACATATCCAAAAATTACCACGATCCAATGGTCGGATTAAAAATTATAACCCCCGTAAAATATCTCAAAAACCCTGATCTTTAATACCTCCATTCCGACAAAAATACTAATAAAAACCTCAACATTAACTCCTTCATTTTTAACCACAAAAATATATCCCTCATTTATATCCACATCAAATAAATATTTTCTTATCATATAAATCAATAATTAATTATTCACAAATAATATTACAGAATCACATTTATGACAACCAGGTCGTTCCCCAGGAAAGAGGGGGCTTTCCAATAAGAATTTCTCCTTACTGGCGCGTAATTAGATGACCAAACCTCTCCTTAGACAGAACTTTCTAGACATTGTCAATAATGTTATCTAATAATATTATTCAAATAATATGAATTATTGATCTGATAATGAGAAATACTGTGCAGTGACAATTATTGAAATAACAATAATATAAAATATCAATGCAGAAATTATTGAATCAATAAAATAAAATATTGAATAGTAACTACTGTAACAATTATTGAGTAGTGCCTTCATTCGTAAGAATCAATAATTGGTGCAATATCGTGTGCTACTGTATTTTAACCACCAGGTATTCCAACAGTATTAACGGTAACAACTACGCCGTTAATTATAAACAACTTATACTTGTCGTTTTCTTCATCTAATCGCTTTCCGTTATGGGGCCCACACAAGGCTACACCGTCGTACGAATATTCCCCGACAGCAAGAATATTCCACGACCAAACGAATATTCACCTACTAAAAATGAATATTTTATAACCACTTGCTTATTTGAAATATTTGTGCATTTTACCCATAACTAACCACATTAATCAAATCAACCCTTTCCATTCCAAAATAGTAAATAGAGGAAATTTAATTTTATTTATTAATAAGTTGGGGTCTTACAATTTTTGTAAAGGTTAGATAACCTTGGAGATTTTATTTAATGTAATCCTGTATAGGCAGGTTTATTATTCAATTTTATTATGATTGGGTAGTTATAAATGAATGTTTAGATCATGTGAATACCAAATCTTGAGGAAATGAAGTACCAGGATTTGGGGGTGTCACAAGTTGGTATCAAAGCTTTAGGTTATGAACCTTAGCTGGGGGAGAAGCCTTAGGAAGTAACCTTTGAAAAGATAGTGGTGATAACTCTTATCGAGTTTTAAGGAAGAAGTAGCAAAACACTTATGTGCTTATGTGTTTATAACTTATGCGCTCGTGAGTGTCGAGTAGAATGATTAATAATTAAAACTTTAAAACTTTGTTGTTAGGATGACTAATGTCGGAGAATCCAGTCAGTCTAGAGAGGAAGGACCTTAGATGCCTATAGAGGAGGAGCTTCGCGACATTCAGGCTGTTTAGGAATAACTACTGCCACGGGAGTCAGCCCCGTTGGTTACAGTGGTTGAAGATGAGGATGATGATGTGGAGACGGATGAGGAGGATCTCGTGGAGTTGCCACAGGAGGATGAGGATGATGAGGATGAGGAGGAAGAGACTCTATTAACCTCGATGGCTGCTCGTATGTATGATGAAGTCTACGACCGTAACGTGGAACTTCAAGACACGGTTGAGGAGTTGCAGGAGATAGTAGCTAAACAACAGACTGTAATGACACAAAAGGACAACGATATCCAGGATCGAGATGAATGTCTAACTAATGTTAAAGAGAAGCTAATGCATACTGAAGGAGAGAAGGAACAACTGATCGAGATGGTCGTGGAACTGAGAACAAGCTGAAGGAAGAAGCTACCAAGAGGGCGAGAGCTGAAGACGCATACGAGGAAGCTTATCAACGAACTGGAAGAGCAGTAAGGGACGCATAAGCAAGGAGGATGAAGATGGAAGAGATGGATAAAGTATTCAATACCGTGATCAATCGAGCTCAAGATCGGGTCATGGGTTATCCAATTCAATTCGAGACTCTGCCATCATACGTGTTAGATCGTCAAACAATGTTCTGAGTTATGGAAGAAGAGTTTTGAAAGGATACGGAGTATCTTAATAGATCATCGTAGGAAATGTGAATGTTATGCACATAATAAGTGTTAAATAATGTGTAAATCCCTAGTGTTAAGTAACCATGGGATATGAGAATGATGATGTTGTCCTGTAACTTTTGTAGTTCAGGAAAGGAATGTAAATAGTAGTGATGCTATTATTATTATGTTTTTCGAAGTAATGATGAATAAATAAAAGTTATTATTTTATTCAAAGTATTATGTGTTATGTGGTTATTGCTTTTATGAAGGCAAGTAATTAGCAAATACTTAAAGAAGTTGAATAATAGTCTAATAGATATTTTTTTATCAGAAAATGCCTCCCAGACGTGAACCACCCTGACAGAGAACCAATGAGAGAACTAACAATAACGATGTTGAAAATAATCTCGTCCAACAACTAGTAACGTTACTAACAGGAGCGTTGCAGAATCAACCTCAAAACCAAGGCACAACGTTTAATGAGTTTAAGGCGGTTGGACCACCTGAATTCCGTGGGTCCATGAATCCAGTCGAGGCACAGACCTGGATTATGGAAATAGAGAAAGTATTTGAAGTCGCTAGGGTAGGGGATCAGCAGAAGACTTCTTTCACAACGTTCATGTTGAAAGCAAAAGCTAGTTATTGGTGGCAGGCCAATAAAACCCGGGAAGGACCAGGAGTGATGACCTGGGATAGGTTCAAGGAGTTATTCTTAGAGACCTATTTTCCAGAGAGTTCGAAGAATCAGTTAGAGTTTAGTAATTTGGTACCGGTCAGGAGCCATTTGAGTTTGGAAACTATATTGGCTGAGAAAAGCATGTGCCAGCTCTTCCCAGCTATGAATATTGCAGTTGTCTAATCTAGCATACCAAGATCTAGCTTCACCAGTCAGACTCTTTTGAAATAGTTGCATTCTAAGCATTTCATCCTCGGCATAAGATCCGAGTTCTCTAATGAAGACTTTTAAATGTGTGTAAGTATCTCCCAACCCGTCATACTATTCAAAATAAGGAGTCTTGAATTTCTCTGGATAATGCACACCAGGGAATATACAAAGGTCTGTATATGAAACACTCCTTTGTGCTCCAATCCCTTTGATAGATCGAATAGTCTCTTCCATTTGTAGGACCTTTTTCCTGATATCACCGGTGTTTGGATCTCCTTTGAGATGGGTGGTTTCAGAAGTGTTGTTGGTTTTGTCAAACTGAGATTCGGGTACAAGAATTTCTTTGCCCGATCCCTGAGTTCCTCTATGTGCAGAGGATTCTGTATGTATGGGTATTTATGGACCCTGAGTGGACTTGTGTAGTTCCTTAAGCAGAATAGCCAACTTTGTAATTTGGTTGCTTAGTCCTTCGAGCTTCTCACGAGAAATGGGAGCAGAACTAGACTAGCCAAATGAAGCCATGCTTGGCTGTAGGCTCGTTGCCTTTTTAGATTTTGAACGGGTAACAGGACCAATTATATCCCTACAAAAAGACTTCTGTAGTTTAGTCTTAATGAATGTAGAAATATTACAAAATGCGTTCGTTTAGGAATATGGTCCTGCAAAACGGATGTTAGTTGACAAGATAGTATGTCAAGCTCTGATATATATAGCGAATGCATGTACACATTTTCCTCATATTTTCCATTACATTGAGATTGACATGGAAATGAAATTACAAGTAATTTTACAAGTAATTTAAAATGTGAAAGTATGAAGAGACTTTCTTCCGCGTTTGGTTAATCAGAGGCTGACCTATCTTAGGCTACTCTCGCGGCTTTTTGGCATGAAGGTTCCCAAATCGTCGCAATTTACTTGACGGGAAGTTAATTCAGTCTTTCAACTGGAGCGAGTTTGGGTGGTTCCTTTCCTGAGCCTCGTTAGAATTAGTCTTCCTACGAGTCCAGCAATCAAACACCGACATGATAGCCTCCTGGTGGAGGAACCACAGAACATATATTCACATACAATGTGTCTCACCGTATGGAAATGATGACATGTGCAAAGCACTAATATCACAAGCAGATATGGTGCGAAGCACTAAGTGTAATAAGTAAATGCATTCGTACACATTTATTCAAATGTAAATGCAACATCCACACACAAGCAAATAATGGTTTTGAAAATTTTGTAGTAGCGGCTTAAGCCTTCTTACTAGATGTCCCCAGCAGAGTCGCCATCTGTCGACGTCGGGATTTTTATTTGTCCCTTTCCTATTCTTGCCTTTTGGTATTCTTATGTTAGGTGAGATTTGTTTGAAAAAACAAGTTGTGAAAATGTTCGACATGTATATGTCGATGATTGGATTGTAAGAGTCGCCAGTTGATATTTTTAAATGGTTGCACCAACTCAACCGAGAAAAGGTTTACACATTAACCTAGTCATGTGACACTATTTAACTGGTCTATGAAACCGAGATTCATTAAGGCCCGGGGCTTGATTATGTGGAGGGAAGGTGTTAGGCACCCCCCGACATTCGGGTTACCACGGTGACCGCCATTTTTCAATTTAAACCATTATCTGAATGTGTGTGTGTAGGTCAATGTGCGGTTATCTGGAAGTAGTGTTATGCCTCGTTTGCACCTATATACAAAGGGTTTGAATTTTGTATAAAAGTTCAATTTTAACAAGATATAGCAATGATATTTTGTAAAAGAGGTTTTTCAAATCCTTATGCTCAATAGTAATTGAGGCCTTTGATACTTCCATTTTATTAAATGTTCGGCTTAGTTGTTTTTATTTTCGAGATGCGAGGCATCCTTGAGAAAATAAAAATATATAGCAGTGCCGAACTCCTTACGGGCATGAGAGCCGTCTAAGGACATTCAAACAGCGTAAATAATTTACAAGCCATGTACAACTTAAAATGTCCATCACGGGAACTGAATCTAGATTCAGGGTGAATCTGTGATCACATGATTCCTAGGCTCACATGATGTAGCAGTTTGTATTAAAGTTGTAAACAGTTATATATATATATATATATATATATATATATATATATATATATATATATATATACACCTCCATGGGGGATTGGAAATATAAATATATAAAAGCCATAAATATATATATATATATATATATATATATATATATATATATATATATATATATATATATATATATATATATATATATATATAAACGATCAACCACCACGAAGCACCTCCATAGGGGATCGAAAATGTAAAGAAAGTAGTAAAAGCAATCAACCGCCACGAAGTGAACTCCAAGCGGGACGAAGTGTAAATAAAGTAATAAAAACAATTAACCGCCACGAAATAACCTCCAGGCGGGACTAAATATATATATATATATATATATATATATATATATATATATATATATATATATATATATATATATATATATATAAGCGATAAATACATTGGATAAATATTGTAACGACCCCAAAATTCATACAATTTAATTATCTACTTCGATCGTTAATAATACGTCTAACTTCTGATTTTACATCATTATTCAATGTTAAACTTAATAAAATATAGAATAATTATAACTTTTTTGTCATCTTACTTTAATTCCCTGAATCAAAACCTTTATCATTTACAAATCTCTTAATCAAGTTTAATTTATGATTCGCTTCATTAGAGTTAATATAAATACTTACATATTAAATCGATATCCTTTATACATCGGACAGTTCAAACTTTAACTTTACAACTCACAATAAAATATACATACATAAAACATTGAGTACATCTCATGAACCTTAATCATGGTTTAAAGAAATAACAACTTTAGCTAAAATAATAATCTTTGTGTATTGCATCTGATTCATGTCTTTCAAGTAACACATAGTGTTACCTTCAATCATTTACCTGCAAAAATGGTTATTTCCAAGGTTGAGCTCGACAGCCCATCAAATCTAACAGTTTTCATGCATCACGTAGCACATAATAACATGCTTATCATACATCTCATAAACATTAGACTAACATAACATACATGCTTAGTTCATATAACAAGAAAATAGATTGAGTTCCTTACACAATCAGCATTCATTACTCAATCAACGTAATCATAAATTGACTTTAACGTTTCATACTTTCAACATATATACAACACATCATGCTCTTTGAAATAAAGATTTAAAACAGTTAATCATTAAGTTCGCATAGCAAATAGGAACTGAAAGACTTGCCTTGATCGTTGTTTACCAATAATAGTTTAACAGCTTACAGTTATCTGCAGTAAATTATATAATCATACACATCAACTATTAGTCACATAGCAATGCATAGTAGTTGTAATGTAAACTTTACTCTACATCTTATAACCCTTCCTATATCAATACACAATGTTCAATTTGATTGTGTTAACTTTTAACTTATATCTCACTATATTTCATACTCGAAGTTCATTCAAGTGTTTAAGTCTTGCTAGGAATCATTATATGTTTTATATTAACGCCATTTCATATCTTATAATATTCATTTCATTTGACTTAAAACACTTTTAACGTTCATTAACACTTGTCACGGCGATTCGACGTTTATTCGTCACATGCCCGATTTGTCTCTTTTGTGTATGCTTAGTATGCTTATACAACTTATCTAATACATCATTTATCAATGTTAAGTATCATTATATTTACTAACATTCATGTTTTATAACTTAGAACAACATCTTTTATTGTCAGAAGCACTACACTTGCATACATGCATGCCTGATTGCCTCCGAAAACACAACAGTCCCAAAGATAACTATTTTGACCCTTCCTAATGACCTCAAATTGAAAACCTTAAAGGACAAAAGTTGTAGGTCTATTCGTCCTCATTTGGGATCATCTTGAATCGCCTCAATCAGAGTTCGTATGCAAAAGTTATGGTCGTTTTAACAAAATAGGTCAAAGTAGTCACAGTTAGCACACATTGGGCGCGGCCGCACCCGCGGGTGGCTTCGCACAGATTACGGTTTTTGACATAACTTTCTCATTTTAAGTCCGAATTAGTTGGTTGTCGGTTCGTTGAACTCGTTAAACTCTTAGCTACTCATCTACAGAGTAATTATAACATTTCAAATACTTTAACAAATCAATTTTAGGGTTCCAATTCAGTGTTCATGCTATATTTTCATAATTCGACATATTTAACGAAATCTTACATCACGAATTCGTTTTAACTCCGTTTTAGTTCATTCCAATTGGGTTGCTTTCGTTTCTTCACATACTAATATAATCCAACATCAATTTATAGATTATATGTAATAACCCAATATTTTCTATATAAATAAGAAATTTTGCATATAATTTTTTTTAAAGATGAGAATATGTGCTAAGTAATGTGTATGTATATATGTGATAAATAAAATTTATTTATTACCTGAATAATTTCAAATAATTTTATTTTAGAATTATTGATCATTATAAAGTATATTCTTATAATAATTAATTTTATAGTAGAAATATTTTTATTATATATTTTCCATGAAAATATGATTTTATATTATTTAAATAATATATGAAATTATTATTGGAATTATTATAATTACTATTTTATTATATAAATTTTAGTTCAGATTATTAAGTTAATTATTTTAACTTAATTAATAATGTTATATATGAAAGATAATCAGATATGGAAGTCAAACCCTAATTTTTGGATTTTGAGCAATGAATGAGAATAATAATATTATATTAAATATAAAATTATTTTTCTGTGTTATAAATATGTACAGTATGCACGTATTGTTAATGGTTGGCCAATTATGGGGAATAATGTCAAAACCCTATTATCAAGTTATTAAACCCTAATTGTTAAACTCAATTATGAGTTCAAGACTGAGTAGTAATTGTGTTATATGAATTATGTTACATATTATAGAATTTCTGTTAATTAGGAAAACCCTAATTAATATTTGAAAACATTAATTAAAATTAGAAATCCTAATTTGCTATTTAGGAACCCTAATTGCTAAAATTAGAAACTCTAATTATTATTTTAGTAAATTGAATTATTAATTTGGGAACGCTAATTATATTAAGGAACCTTAATTATTTAAAACCCTAATTTCTATTTAAAAACGCTAATTTTAATTAGTAAGTTCTAATTAAAAATTTTATTACACTTTAAGCTTAATTTTTCAAACCCTAGAAATTATTTGGGAAACCTTAATGTTTAAAATCTAGTGATTAGACCCTAGATTCAAGTACCATGGATAAGAATACCATTAAAATGTATTGATATTGACCAAAATACCCTTTTTGTCCCATTCTTGAATTATTGCTAGCAAAATCTTGCCAAGTCACTAACCCTAGATATGCCCATGTGCCAGAATCTTTACAAATCAGCAAAAAATCTCAGCCAAATTCATTACATACCAATATACATATAGATCAAGAGAGAGAGTCTCATATTATGTCTCATTTCTCTCCAAACACCAAACCAAGTCTCTCTCTATCTAACCCTACGGAATTCATTAGCATTTTAGTCCCACATCAAGCTCCTAGATCACCTATAACAGATCAAGAAGCCAGATTAAAGATTTTGTTCATAGAAGGTATAAACCCGAATTACAAATCTGATCTTAATCTGTATGTTAGATGTTAGTTTTTTTGTGTTAAATATGTTATATGAGGTGTTAAACAATGATTTGGGTTGCTAGATGTTAGAACCATAACATCTAGAGGCTCGAATTTAATGATTTTCCAAATCTGGAAATTTTTAAAAATGAGGGTCTGACAAGGAATGTCAGGTCCCATAGATCCCAGTCAGTTATGTATTTTTGTTGTTTAAAGATTTGAATATGTAGTATGCTATGAGATCTTGGATCTGCAACTTGAATCAAGTCCACATCGTGTACAGATTGTTAGATATATGTGGTCAAACCACATTGACCGACCTTGACCAAGCCTTTCTGGGTAATCCAGAACAGACCTAGATGGCTCTGACAAGAAGTTCATGTCCACAGATCTTGCTCATGTTTGTTGCTTTGATTCTATAGTTGTAACAAGCTTATGGTATGTTATATGTACTCTATTCTTATGCTTTTATAACACCTAAAGGTCAAACGAGTCGATTGTAGTGGCTGGTCAAAGTAGGTAAGAAGATCACGATTTCGATTTTCTAGGCAACCCAGAAAACCTATGGTCATGGTCTTTGACCTAGTTTGACCAGCTTGGATATGGTGATAGCAATGTTGTTACACGGTTTTTATGTAATGGATTTGTACCTGGTCATGTTGGCTACATACTGAAACACTTATATCACAAGATAATCGCATAGATTGCAAGTTGTGGAAGCCCAAATATGGTTACACGAACTGTTCTTCATTTCTGGGCAACCAAGAAAATGAAGAATAGTTCTGACAACTTTTTCAATAGCTTAGATCTTTTTGACTTACGATGTTTAGACTTGGAAACTGTTTCAATGATGTAACATGTTAGTTGTTCTTCAAGGCCCGACGTGTAGACCACCCATAACATGAATAGAATTCATTCTATAAGGCCAAGAAAAGCGTTGACCGGTCATGACCAGATTTTCTAGGCAACCCAGAAATACGATGAACACGTCTGACAGTGATTTCAAAGTTTTATATCTGGCTCATGTCTTATGATTTGACCCAGATATTGATTTACACTTGTAGTATTACATCAATAGTACAAGATCAAAGTTATAGATAGCCCAGAAACACTTTACACCATGAATTAATCATGGTCAAAGTTGGTACCTGGAAACTATCTATGAAGGCTCAAGAACACATTAGACTACACTTTCTGTCGCTAAAAGGCTATAGCGACAGACTTTGTAATTTTATTTAATTCATTTTCCAAAAATCATTTAAAAATAGAAATTTATTTCTGAAAATTACAAAAATAATTTTTAAAATTATTTTAAGTTATAAAAAATTAACTTTTGATAATTTGACATATTTTTCATAAATATTAATATATAATTGGATATTATTGATATTTTATTTATTTAATAAATACATTAAATAAATTAATTAAAAATAATTTTTATTATATTAAAATTATTTTAAATAATAATTAGGTATTTAATAATATTTTAAGTTATAAAATATAACTTTTAATATTTTAAGACCAATTTTATTAATTATTTAATATTAATGATATAAGATTTATTTAGTAATTATATTAAATAAATTAATAAAAATGATTTTTAATATTATAAAAATTAATTTAAATAAAAATAAATAGTTTAAAAATATTTTAAGTTATAAAATATAACTTTTAATATTTAAAGGTAAATTTTATTAATAATTTAATATTAATGATGTTACTTTTATTTAATAATTATATTAAATAAATAGTTTAAAAATAGTTTTATTGATTTAAAAATCATTTAAAAAGGAGATAAATGAATTAAAAATAGTTTTGGGTTATAATTAATGACTTTTAATATTTTGATAAATGATACATTAATAATTAAATATTAATAAAAATATTTTTTATTGTTTTAAAAATCATTTAAGGGTAGTAAAAATGTTTTAAAAGTATTTTGAGATATTATAAATAACTCTAATACTTTAGTAATTGTTTCATTAATAATTTAATATTAATTAAATATTAATGGTAATAGAATTATTTAATATTTAAATCATTTAATAATGATTTCGATGTTTGAAAGATCATGATAAATTATAATAATTATTTAAAAATTAGTATAAGTCATTTAAAAATAATATGACTGATATTTACAGTTATTGAATTACGAAATGGAGTTTCAGACTCAATAATTACCCGGTAAAGCCGTCGGTACACCGAAATATTTCAAAAATTGATCTAGACTTGTATAACTTGACTAAATAAGTGTTTATTCGTGAACCAATAACTGCTAAACATATGTGACAATGTGATTAGGTTATGTGCTGACTGCAAATAACAGTACTATGCGATATAATATATTATTCTTATCGAACGAATGATCTTATTAATGATAGGTTTCGGTATAAAAGATAAAACTAAGTTGCGTTATTATAAGCAGCAGCTCGGGCAAGTATCCTAACTTTGCATTTCCTTTATGCAATAGACATGAGTAAGAAAGTTTCAGAATCATATTATTGTGCCAGATTATTACCTCTATTGTTATTGATTATGTATCCAATTATTCATATTCATACAAGTTCTTAAATTATCCGATCATTGGTTATCAACACAGTATTAGTGCATAATGCAGATATTTATTCTGTTAGTTAGTTTCTAAATATGGTTATACAAGTGTCCCCACTTGGATAATCATTGTATTTAATCACATTTTGATACATACTTTTTGATTTCGAGTATGTATACGTTGAATTAAAAGTCATCTAAGCTATTTGATTTTGCTAGACATAAACTTAAAAATATTGTTAAGCAAGATATTACTTTATTGTATCCAACCAGATTATTTTGGTTCGGATTCCCGACTAAGTATGAACATCCCGAACGTGGGAAAACTTTTGTGAACCTAAGGTGGATAAGATGAACGATAATATCGTTCTTACATGTAGTATTGATCAATACAGGGCATAACGGGCTGGATCACCCCAGTGCCTGTAAGTTATGACAGTTTACAGATGAAGTTTTGTTTAACCTTTTTGAAAACAGAAAATAATATTCATAGTCTGTTGACTGATCTCCATTTATAGTCAGTACGTAGTTTTAAAATTTTCATATAGAAGTGATATGTTGTTATTATTGGCTCAGCTTACTTCGTAACTGTTGGTTCGATGTAGAAGTGTTATTCAAAGAAAACATTTAATTCTTTCAACTAATATATATTGTTGTTATTACTTGCTGAGCAATCAAATGCTCATTCTTGCTTTAAATTTAAATATTTTCAGCTAAGTATGATCAACTAGAAGGTAAAGGAAAGAACAAGAGGAAAGGAAATCTATTCGAATGAGTTTTACAATATTCTATGTAATAATTAAGGTTTATTAATACAATGATATTTATTATCTATGATGTAATGAATGTTTAAAGGTCGCGTACCTGGGATTTAAACTTTGATATATGTAAATTAATTTGATATTTATATTATTGTTATTATTATTAGTATTATTCCGCTCATAAAAATGGTATCGTGAATCACCGAGTTCGGGTATCAAGTACCTGAATTTGGTGGCGTCACAGGTTGGTATCAAAGTTTTAGGGTTAGAAACCTTAGGTGGGACAGACCTTAGGCTATAACCTTTAGGACAGAGGGAAACGTTGAAAATATAAATAACTCATATAGAGTTTAAAAGGACATGAATTGAATAAATTCATCGTTAAACAAAATAAAAGATAACTTTTATAAAATCATTATTTGTTGTGTGTATATACTATGTGCTAATTAGGATAATTTGTGTGTAGATGTCAGGAGGAAAAGAATTAGGATACCCTCAGATCGTAAAGAAGGAGCCAATATCAAAGCCAATAGCTGAAATAGAGGCTCACAGTGCAAGCAACCTTGATGAGGAGGTGGTGGTCTTGGAAAACGTAGTACCAGATTCGAAAATGGTAGAACTAACAGATAGTGATTCGAACACTAAAGTTTGAACTGATCAAGCATCAACAGAGGTGCAGAATCTGAAGAAAAAGGTTTCTTCTCTAGAAAAGCTGTGGTTAATAGAAAAGCTACTAAATAACCAATTGCGAAAGGTGTTAATGGAAAATATGGAAGAACAAGAATAGCTTAAAATCCAAATTGATCAAATGGGAGCCAGAAGCAACAAATCGTGCGTAGCTCCGAGTAAGAAAGGGAAAAAAAGATGAAATACCGTGACTTAGGAAATAATTAGGATTAGTAGTTGATAATGTGCGTGTGTAATGTAATATTCTCAAACTTTTGTACAAGTTGTGTTGTACCGAATCCCGCCTTTTGTGGTCACACAGTGATAGCAGTATGAGTTATGTTATGTAAAGTTCTATGACTTGTTGAATGAATATGAATCTATATTTGATTAATGGAATAAGTTTTGTATAAAACTTCATGTTACATGTTAAACTTATACAACAAGGTTTAGAATGTAAGTTAAATTTATGATTTTATGTAATCAGATAATGCCGCCAAGACGTAGAACATGAAATCAAAGGGCAGAAGAATCTGTCAACAATGTTGAGGGACAACAGCAAGACCCGATGCAAAACTTTGCAAACATGGTAGCTCAGGCTATGCAGCTGGGAATGCCAGCTGCAGGGAACCGACCAGACAATCGCTTGGCAAATTTTAAAGACTTCAAGGCAGTAGGACCACCAGAATTCAAGGGAACAGCTGACCCTATAGAAGCCCAGATATGGGTTAACGAGATAGAAAAGGCATTCGTAATTGCTAGGGTAGATGAGGGACAAAAGACTGCTTTTGCCACCTATATGATGAAAGGGGAGGCAAACTTTTGGTGTGAAGCAAATCAAGCGAGGGCAAGAGAAGGTGTGATAACTTAGGCTAGGTTTAAGACTTTGTTTTTCGAAAACTATCTCTCAGCTAGTATGCAGGCTAGGATGGAGGTGAAATTTCTAGAGTTAAAATAGGAGAACATGCATGTTGCAGAATATGCCACAAAATTTAATGAGTTGGCTAGGTTCGCTCCGCATCAAGTTGATACGGAGGCTAAGAAGGCAAGGAGGTTTGAGTTGTAGATCAATACTTTTGCAGCACATATGGAAAAGGCTATCATAGCTTAGGAGGGGAGTGAGGCCATGAGCCTCTATAATAAGGAGAAGAGGAATAAGAGCAAGGCAGTAGGAACTGTGAAGGAGGAAACTAATAGTGGGAATAGGGGTGAGAAAAGAAAGGAGAATTATTTTGGAAATGTTCCGGTGAAACAAGAAGGTGTAAAGAAGCAGGTAGTTCAGTGTGGGAACTATGGGAAGAATCACTCTGGTGAGTGTCTGAAGGGTAAGTTTGTATGTTACAAGTGCGGGCAGGAGGGCCATATTTCTCCCAACTGCCCCAACCCAAGGATGAACAGTGGGTGTTTTTTGTGTGGGTCGATGGAACATAAGGTGAAGGATTGTCCAAAGAGGAAAATGGAGGCAGGGAGTGTAACCACAGAAAAAGGCAGCGGGACTCTGGCAATCACATGACCAAGTTCAACTAACAAAAGCAATCGCGAGAGTCTTCAACATGATAGTCCATGATACTGTGGCAGCTGAGAATGGAACTCCAGGTATTATTCGAATAATTTTTATTTTCGTATATAAATGATTTTCCTATATATAGCAAATTATTTTATAAAGAAATTTTGAGGGAGGAATTTGAGTTCTTTTAAAAATTAAACTTCTGTTTAATTAGATAGACAAGCTTTATATGAATAGTTAAAGATCAGTTCGATCAAATATGACCGAGATCTACTTGCAATGATTACGTAGGATATGTACCTTTGTATGTATGAATTTTAAAACAGTGATTCCGGGGACGAAATCTTTATAAGGGATGGTGAATGTAATAACCCGATATTTTCTATATAAATAAATAAGAAAATTTGCATATAAATTTTTTATTTATTTTAAAGATGAGAGTATGTGCCCAGTAATGTGTATGTATATATGTGATAAATAAAATTTATTTATTACCTGAATAATTTCAAATAATTTTATTTTAGAATTATTGATCATTATAAAGTATATTCTTATAATAATTAATTTTATAGTAGAAATATTTTTATTATTTATTTTCCATAAAAATATGATTTTATATTATTTAAATAATATATGAAATGATTATTGGAATTATTATAATTATTATTTTATTATATGAATTTTAGTTTAGATTATTAAGTTAATTATTTTAACTTAATTAGTAATGTTATATATGAAAGATAATCAGATATGGAATCCAAACCCTAATTTTTGGATTTTGGACAATGAATGAGAATAATAATATTATATTAAATATAATATTATTTTTTAGTGTTATAAATATATAAAGTATGTATATATTATTAATGGTTGGACAATTATCGGGAATAATGTCAAAACCCTATTATCAACTTATTAAACCCTAATTGTTAAACTCAATTATGAGTTTAAGACTGAGTAGTAAAGGTGTTATATGAATTACGTTGCATATTATAGAATTTCTACTAATTAGGAAGACCCTAATTAATATTTGACAACCCTAATTAAAATTAGAAATCCTAATTTGCTATTTAGGAACCCTAATTGCTAAAATTAGAAACTCTAATTATTATTTTAGTAAATTGAATTGTTAATTTGGGAACCCTAATAATATTAAGGAACCCTAATTATTTAAAACCCTAATTTCTATTTAAAAACCCTAATTTTAATTAGTAAGTTCTAATTAAAATTTTTATTACACTTTTAACTTAATTTTTCAAATCCTAAAAATTATTTGGGAAACCTTAAGGTTTAAAATCTAGTGATTAAACCGTAGATTCAAGTACCATGGACAAGAATACCATTAAAATGTAATGTTATTGACCAAACTACCCTTTTTATCCCATTCTTGAATTATTGCTAGCAAAATCTTGCCAAGTCACTAACCCTAGATATGCCTATGTGCCAGAATCTTTACAAATCAGCAGCAAATCTCAGCCAAATTCATTACATATCAATATACATATAGATCAACAGAGAGAAAGTCTTATATTTTATCTCATTTCTCTCCAAACACCCAACCAAGTCTCTCTCTATCTAACCCTACGAAATTCATTAGTATTTCAATCCCACATCAAGCTCCTAGATCACCCATAACAGATCAAGAAGCCAGATTTAAGATTTTGTTAATAGAAGGTATAAACCCTAATTGCAAATTTGATCTTAATCTGTATGTTAGGTGTTAGTTTTTTTGGGTTAAATATGTTATATGAGGTGTTAATCAATGATCTGAGTTTCTAGATGTTAGATCCATAATATCTAGAGGCTCGGATTTGATGATTTTCCAAATCTGGAAATTTTTGAAAATGAGGGTCTGATAAGGAATGTCAGGTCCCATAGATCCCATTCATTTATGTAGTTTTGTTGTTTAAAGATTTGAATATGTAGTATGCTATGAGATCTTGGATCTGCAACTTGAATCAAGTCCACATCGTGTACAGATTGTTAGATATATGTGGTCAAACCACATTGACCGACCTTGACCAAGCCTTTCTGGGTAATCCAGAACAGACCTAGATGGCTCTGACAAGAAGTTCATGTCCACAGATCTTGCTCATGTTTGTTGCTTTGATTCTATAGTTGTAACAAGCTTATGGTATGTTATATGTACTCTATTCTTATGCTTTTATAACACCTAAAGGTCAAACGAGTCGATTGTAGTGGCTGGTCAAAGTAGGTAAGAAGATCACGATTTCGATTTTCTGGGCAACCCAGAAAACCTATGGTCATGGTCTTTGACCTAGTTTGACCAGCTTGGATATGGTGATAGCAATGTTGTTACACGGTTTTTATGTAATGGATTTGTACCTGGTCATGTTGGCTACATACTGAAACACTTATATCACAAGATAATCGCATGGATTGCAAGTTGTGGAAGCCTAAATATGCTTACACGAACTATTCTTCATTTTTAGGTAACCCAGAAAATGAAGAACAGTTCTGACAACTTTTTCAATAGCATAGATCTTTTTGACTTACGATGTTTAGACTTGGAAACTATTTCAATGATGTAACCTGTTAGTTGTTCTTCAAGGCCCGACGTGTAGACCACCCATAACATGAACATAATTCATTCTATAAGGCCATGAAAAGCGTTGACCGGTCATGACCAGATTTTCTGGGCAGCCCAGAAATACGATGAACACGTCTGACAGTGATTTTGAAGTTTTATATCTGGCTCATGTGTTATGATTTGACCCAGATATTGATTTACAGTTGTAGTATTACATCAATACTACAAGATCAAAGTTATAGCTAGCCCAGAAACACTTTACACCATGAATTAATCATGGTCAAAGTTGGTACCTAAAAACTGTCTATGAAAGCTCAAGATCATATTAGACTACACTTTCTGTCGCTAAAGGCTATAGCGACAGACTTTGTAATTTTTTTTTATTCATTTTCCAAAAATTATTTAAAAATTGAAATTTATTTTTGAAAAGTACAAAAATTATTTTTAAAATTATTTTAAGTTATAAAAAATTAACTTATAATAATTTGACATAATTTTCAAAAATATTAATATTTAACTGGATACTATTGATATTTTATTTATTTAATAAATGTATTAAATAAATTAATTAAAAATGATTTTTATTATATTAAAAATTATTTAAAATAATAATAAGGTATTTAATAATATTTTAAGTTATAAAACATAACTTTTAATATTTTAAACCAATTTTATTAATTATTTAATATTAATTATATTAGATTTATTTAGTAATTATATTAAATAAATTAATAAAAAATGATTTTTAATATTATAAAAATTATTTTAAATGAAAATAAATAGTTTAAAAATATTTTAAGTTATAAAATATAACTTTTAATATTTAAAGGTAAATTTCATTAATAATTTAATATTAATGATGTTAGTTTTATTTAATAATTATATTAAATAAATAGTTTAAAAAAAGTTTTACTGATTTAAAAATTATTTAAAAAGGAGATAAATGAATTATAAATAGTTTTAGGTTATAATTAATGACTTTTAATATTTTTATAAATGATACATTAATAATTAAATATTAATGAAAATTATTTAAAAATAAAAAAATAGTTTTGTGTTATTATAAATAACTCTAATATTTTAGTAACTGTTTCATTAATAATTTAATATTAATTAAATATTAATGGTAACAAAATTATTTAATATTTAAATCATTTAATAATGATTCTGATATTTAAAAGATCATGATAAATTATAATAATTATTTAAAAATTATTATAAGCCATTTAAAAATAATATAACTGATATTTACAGTTATTGAATTTCGAAATGGAGTTTTAGACTCGATAATTACATGGTAAAGTCGCCGGTACGCCGAAATATTTCAGAAATTGATCTAGACTTGTATAATTAGACTAAATAAGTGTTTGTTCGTGAACCAATGACTTCTAAACATGTGTGACAATGTGATTAGGTTATGTGCTGACTGCAAATTGACTTTAACGTTTCATATATACTTTCAATATATATACAACACATCAAGCTCTTTGAAATAAAGATTTAAAACAGTTAATCATCAAGTTCACATAGCAAATAGGAACTGAAAAACTTACCTTGATCGTTGTTTACTAATAACAGTTTAACAGCTTACAGTTATTTACACTTCACGTGCCCTACACAATTATATAATCATACACATCAACTATTAGTCACATAGCAATGCATATTAGTTGTAATGTAAACTTTACTATTCATCTTATAACCCTTTCTATTATCAATACGCAATGTTCAATTTGATTGTGTTAACTTTTAACTAATATCTCACTATATTTCATACTCGAAGTTCATTCACGTGTTTAAGTCTTGCTAGAAATCATTATTGGTTTTATATTAACCCCATTTCATATCTTATAATATTCATTTCATTTGACTTAAAACACTTTATACGTTCATTAACACTTGTCACGGCGTTTCGATGTTTATTCGTTACACGCCCGATTTGTCTCTTTTGTGTATGCTTAATATACTTATACAACTTATCTAATACATCATTTATCAATGTTAAGTATCATTATCCTCTGAAAACATAACAGTACCAAAGATAACTATTTTGACCCTTCCTAACGACCTCAAATTGAAAACCTTAAAGAACAAAAATTGTAGGTCTATTCGTCCTCGTTCCGGATCATCTTAAATCGCCTCAATCATAGTTCGTACGAAAAGTTATTGCCGTTTTACCAAAATAGGTCAAAGTAGTCACAGTTAGCACACATTGGGCATGGTCGCGCCCCTTGCTCTCACCATTCCAGTGTGCTAGCGCCATTTTCGCGCCCCAGCTGTGCACCCGCGCGCACGGGCGGCGCGCCCACGCGCCTACGTGTGGCTTCGCACAGATTACAGTTTTTGACATAACTTTCTCATTTTAAGTCCGAATTAGTTGGTTTTCGATTCGTTGAACTCGTTAAACTCTTAGCTACTCATCTACAGAGTAATTATAACATTTCAAAAACTTTAAAAAATCAATTTAAGGGTTCCAATTCAGTGTTCAAGCTATATTTTAATAATTCGACATATTTAACGAAATCTTACATCACGAATTCGTTTTAACTCCGTTTTAGTTCATTCCAATTGGGTTTCTTTCATTTCTTCACATACTAACATAATCCAACATCAATTTACAGATTATAACACAAATTAAATATGAAATTTTGTACTTTCTTAAGCCATTTTTTCATACATAACCACTGTTATTTTAATTCCTTCCTACAATCCCAATTTCACGTGTTTGATACTCAAACAACACTCATATATGATGATTAACAAATTATAAACCCTTCATACATGTATATATATATATATCAATCCAACACAACTACAAATAGAAATTTAGAAGTTAAGATTAGAGTAGATGATACCTTGATTTAGCAAACCCTTCTCTTCCTCTTGACAATCTTAGAGAGCTCTCAAGCTCTCAACCTCAATTTTCCTGTGTTTTCTTCTTCCTTCTCTAAAATCTCTGCAATTCTCTCTTCTCACCAAGCTTTCTCTAACCTTTTGTTATTTAGCCTTAGGCAAAATAGAATGCGTAAAATAAACTGACTCCCCTATTTCTCAGGTACATTAGTTACAAAAACCCAATAGGCGTCAGTTAAAAAAACTAAAGGCCACAAGGCCTTGCTTGGCTACACACAATTTCCCCCCATACTAGATTATTTTAATAATATTATATTATATAGTTTTTATTTGTCACACCTGTAACCAATTTACATAACTTACAATAATAATTATAACTTTTATTATAATTATTATGATGATTAATAAATAATTATATATCTAATTTAATTAATAAATTAGACTTAAATATCACATTATTTAATAACTTATTTTCTTTAATATTAAACAACTCATTTAATTTAATTAATTCATTAAATTAAATCTTCAAAGAATAAAATTTACCTTTGCTTTAATTTAATTATCATACACACGTAACTAAATTATTATACCATAATTTCATAAATTATTTATTTTTCTCAATAAATAAATTATTTAAAATATTTATTTAATTCAATAAATATTTAAAATCAATTACAAAATTCATTTAATTTCTTCAATAGTTAACTTAACTATTAAACCTCACTTTCCCAATATATGAATATATATTTCTCTTCTCACTAGATCACATATTTCAAAATATATAGCACGTATATATACATACTCAAACTCAAAATATCTCATAATAAGAATTTTAATTATTAAATTCCTATTTTAATAACTTATAAAAATTCAAGTTGTCACATCCTTCCCCCTTATAAGGATTCCGTCCTCGGAATCAACAAAACCTCCTTTACTCAGTTTTCACCAAATATAAGTTTAATTGAATATCTTCAACACATTACCTTAATATAAGTTTTATATTTCCTATTACATTTATTTTTTCAACAAATTCTAGGTTTTATTTCATAACGTTTACTTAGACTTAATTATATTTGAGTATTACATATTCTTTAACCCATTCATTTCCTTTTCTAACAATCGTTATCGTATAATCAACTCATAAACATTCGGGATATTACATTCACCCCTTTTTCTGAGAATTTCGTCCTCGAAATTTTATTTATTAATCTTTATTTATTCAATCTATCAAAATAGATTTTACGTTAATACTTTATTCATTCCTCGGGTTCTATAACCACTTTCTTCCACAAAGATCTTTCTACAATTATTAACTTTTCTATTAAAAGTTTTACATTATTCTTTTATAACTCATCTCCTTCTCATTTCAAATTTTTTTTCTCACTTATTCAATATATTCATCATTCAGTGTCGCATTATACGACTTACTTCCTTCTAAGGAATATCATCCTGACCACATTCACCTTTTAAAATAGTAACAATCTTCCACAATTGTTCAATAATTGGGAAGCAGTATGAAAAACTCATGAATTAAAAAGATTTCAAATCACACTGAGGGGTCATAAGACCTTGAACTACGTCCACGGTTATAAGTACTCTTTCAACTTAAACCTTAACAATCATTAGACTATAGGGACTCTCGTACTTAGAGTGTTAAGCGCTTCGTACGATGTATTGTGCACAAATATTTAAACGCTATGCGTATGTCCATAGTTATAAGTAATCTTTCAACTTAAACTTTAATAGTCATAAGACTATAGGGACTCCTCGTACTTAGGGGGATCAGCCTTTCATACAATGTATTGTGCACAAATATCTAAACGCCTCCACGTAATCCCCTATAAAAGGGTTGTTCATCTCAGCTTTTCAACATCTGAATCCACACCAAAATAATTTGGTTTGGCATAACTTCTCAAGAAACGCTTGAATTTCATAAATATTTGTCTAGCTGAATCAAATACCAATAATTCGAATATCAATCGAAACATGTCTGGCCAAATTCAATTGGCAATAATTTATCTTTAAAATTCTAAAAATCATTTTATAGCGTCATGATACCGCACTGTATTTATAGTCCGTTTGAGGATTCTGTTATTTTCTGACTTTGTCATACTACATCATACCATAGTGGGCTGACAATCCTTAGATCACATCCAACACTAAGAAATTCTACATTGATAACTACATCGTTTTATCATCTTTGCACCAGGTTACATGATGTATTAATGATATAAAATACATTTTGATATTTTCAATTCATTTTCATCTAGCCAAAGTAATTAGCATAGACTCTTCTTTAAACAGTTCAAAACCATTAAAAATCAGTCTTAGTGTTATCATGTCGTAACAGATAACGAGATGCTAGTGGCTCACAGTCCACATACACACCCTTGTTACCGTATGATGTTGATAACAAAAATTCATTTATATTTTTAAAGGCACATCAGTGCGAATTTAGCTTGATGTCAAAAATTTCGAAGTCTAGCATAGCTAGTAGATTTAGAATATCCAGGTATCTATCAACTTCAATCTTTACTTCATTACTTAACCATTCCATCAATCTTCAACTTCATTAATGCTCTATATACTATAACCGTTTTCTACCCAATATACTTCATCAGACTTACCACACTTTGGAAATCCAGGAACTTGCCACAATAATATGAGTTTAAGAACTTATCTAGTCAGACCATAGGCATCCATTCTCTGAGGGGTTCAAAATATACCATATTATTATGAGTCACGAACTTACCATATGTATTAGTTTTAAGAATCGCGCTTAATCCTAATAATATCTGACTAATAGTTTCTAACTATCAAATATACACATGAGAAAAGAATCACCTTTTCGCCACATATACATTGATAGCGCGACACCAACATTCCAATGATTATCAATGTGATAAACTGAGTGCAAGCACAAAAACCCTCGCCCATACAAAGGTTTGTACAACTCATCCACCACATGAGTCCTTAATTGAAATCCCACCTAACTCTATCTTGCCTATAACTTGCTCTTTACTCGATGCGAATTCCTCATATCACATTATCTATAACTCCTCATGAGTTTACCTCGTACTATTTCATAGTACAATATTTTCATAGCATCAAGCTATAATTTTTCAAACATTACAGACCATCTTTCTTTACTTGGTACACATCGATTCTCTAATAGTTTCAATATGGTACGCTGAGTGGTTTTCCACAAACAAACAACAAACTAGGTTCTGAGTTGCTAGTTCGTATATACCTCCGCTCTATGAAGGAATCGTTTAGCCCAGATACCATACATCAACTATTAAATAGTATAATTGTACCATACTTAAATATAACTTTCTATTCTTAACTTCTTTATCATTCTCTTTTTATAGACATTGTCTATTTATTATCACCTTACATCCTTATTATTGGAGTTGGGTAACCCCACATTCCTTATAACTCTGTGAGATTCTTCTTTGAATCCTCTTACGCATGTTTTAATCGCTTCTTTATAAATTTCTTAAATTACTTCTTATTATTCAAACTCTGTTTAAGCTTATTCTTTCATTATCTTCACATTCCTTCTCTAAGGTTATAGCCTAAGGTACTCCTACCTAAGGTTTATAACCAACAGCTTTGATACCAACTCTAACGAATCCAAAATTCATACAATTTAATTATCGACTTCGGTCATTAATAATACATTTAACTTCTGATTTTACATCATTATTCAATGTTAAACTTAATAAATTGCGGAATAATTAAAACTTTTCTGTCATCTTACTTTAATTCCCCCAATCAAAACCTTTATCATTTACATATCTCTGAATCAAGTTTAATTTATGATTCGCTTCATCAGAGTTAATATATATACTTACATATCAAATCGATATCCTTTATACATCGGACGGTTCAAACTTTAACTTTACAACTCAACATGAAATATACATACATAAAACATTGAGTACATCTCATGAACCTTAATCGTGGTTTAAAGAAATAACAACTTTAGCTAAAATAATAATCTGTGTGTATTACATCTGATTCATGCCTTTCAAGTACCACATAGTGTTACCTTCAATCCTTTACCTGCAAAAATGGTTATTTGCAAGGTTGAGCTCGATAGCCCAACAAATCTAACAGTTTTCATACATCATGTAGCACATAATAATATGCTTATCATACATCTCATAAATATTGGACTAACAAAACATACATGCTTAGTTCATATAACAAGAAAAGAGATTGAGTTCTTTACTCAATCAACATTCATTACTCAATCAACGTAATCATAAATTGACTTTAACGTTTCATACTTTCAACATATATACAACACATCATGCTCTTTGAAATAAAGATTTAAAACAGTTAATCATCAAGTTCACATAGCAAATAGGAACTGAAAGACTTGACTTGATCGTTGTTTACTAATAACAGTTTAACAGCTTATAGTTAATTGCACTTCACGTTCCCTACACAATTATATAATCATACGCACCAACTATTAGTAATGTAAACTTTACACTACATCTTATAACCCATCCTATTATCAATACGCAATGTTCAATTTGATTGTGTTAACTTTTAATTTATATCTCACTATATTTCATACTCGAAGTTCATTCACGTGTTTAAGTCTTGCTAGGAATTATTATTGGTTTTATATTAATCTCATTTCATATCTTATAATATTCATTTCATTTGACTTAAAACACTTTTTACGTTCATTAACACTTGTCACGGCGTTTCGACGTTTATTCGTAACACGCCCGATTTGTCTTTTTTGTGTATACTTAGTATACTTATACAACTTATCTAATACATCATTTATCAATGTTAAGTATCATTATATTTACTAACATTCTTATTTTATAACTTAGAACAACATCTTTTATTGTCAGAAACACTACACTTGCATACATGAATGCCCGACGCCCTCCAATTGCCTCCGAAAACATAACACTCCCAAAGATGACTATTTTGACCCTTCCTAATGACCTTAAATTGAAAACCTTAAAGAAACAAAAGTTGTAGGTCTATTCGTCCTCATTCCGGATCATCTTAAATCGACTCAATCAGAGTTTGTATACAAAAGTTATGGCCATTTTACTAAAATAGGTTAAAGCAGTCACAGTTAGCACACATTGTGTAAGACCCCGAATTTTATGAAATAAAAGTATTCAATTTTTCTTATAATTACTATTCAGTAAATGGTTAAATTGATAAATGTTAAAGTTAAGGGTGATATATGAATTTTTTTCAAAATACACAAGTGGTTATAAAATATTCATTGTTATCGGGAAATATTCATTTGGTCGTGGAATATTCTTTCTGTCGGGAAATATTCGTACGACGGCGCAGCCATTTGTGGGCCCCATAACAGAATAACTGTCGGTGAAGAAAACGACAAATTTGAGTTTTTACAAATAACGGCGTAGTTGTTACCGTTAACACTGTTGGAATACCCGGTAGTTAAAATATAGTAATACGCGTTATTACACAGTAGCACACGGTATTGCACAATATTTTTGAAATTATTGATTCTTACGAAAGATTCTAGTTTCTAAAATAATTTTTGACTGTACCTTTATGTAAGGTACCTTTGTGAGGTGCTGACACATGATGGTGTCCAATGTCACATTTGGTATATATTTATATCCAAACTCACGGCATATGTGTTGTCGTATTTTGCACGACAATTGTTGTAATAAAGTTATAGTTATTTTCTGTACCATGTATTTGGCGACTCAGAATGGGTTGGATGGAATGGACCTATTTTGGGGACGTCACACATTGGGCGCGGCTGCGCCCCTTGCTCTCACTATTCCAGCACGCACGTGCCACTTCCAGCACGCCCGTGCCACTTCCCCGCCCAAACTGTGCGCCCGCGCGCCCGCGTGTGGCGGTGCGCATATTACAGTTTTTAACATAACTTTCTCATTTTAAGTCGGAATTAGTTGGTTTTCAATTCGTTGAACTCATTAAACTCTTAGCTACTCATCTACAGAGAAATTATAACATTTCAAAAACTTTAACAAATCAATTTAAGGGTTCCAATTCAGTGTTCATGCTATATTTTCATAATTCGACATATTTAACGAAATCTTACATCAAGAATTCGTTTTAACTCCGTTTTAGTTCATTCCAATTGGGTTGCTTTCGTTTCTTCACATACTAACATAATCCAACATCAATTTACAGATTATAACACATATTAAACATGAAATTTGGTACTTTCTTAAGCCATTTTTTTCATACATAACCACTGTTATTTCAATTCCTTCCTACAATCCCAATTTCACGTGTTTGATACTCAAACAACACTCATATATGATGATTAACAAATTATAAACCCTTCATACATGTATATATATCAATCCAACACAACATCAAATAGAAATTTAGAAGTTAAGATTAGAGTAGATGATACCTTGATTTAGCAAACCCTTCTCTTCCTCTTAACAATCTTAGAGAGTTCTCTCAAGCTCTCAACCTCAATTTTCCTGTGTTTCCTTCTTCCTTCTCTAAAATCTCTGCAATTCTCTCTTCTCACCAAGATCTCTCTCTAACCTTCTATTATTTAGCCTTAGGCAAAATAGAATGCGTAAAATAAACTGACTCCCCTCTCTCTCACGTACATCAGTTACAAAAACCCAATAGGCGTCAGTTAAAAAAACCAAAGGCCACAAGGCCTTGTTTGGCTATACACAATTTCCCCCCATACTAGATTATTTTAATAATATTGTATTATATAGTTTTTATTTGTCACACATGTAACCAATTTACATAATTTACAATAATAATTATAGCTTTTATTATAATTATTCTGATGATTAATAAATAATTATATATCTAATTTAATTAATAAATTAGACTTAAACATCACATTATTTAATTACTTATTTCCTTTAATATTAAACAACTCATTTAATTTAATTAATTCATTAAATTAAATCTTTAAAGAATAAAATTTACCTTTGCTTTAATTTAAGTATCATACACACGTAACTAAATTATTATACCACGATTTCATAAATTATTTATTTTTCTCAATAAATAAAATATTTAAAATATTTATTTAATTCAATAAATATTTAAAATCAATTACAAAATTCATTTAATTTCTTCAATAGTTAACTTAACTATTAAACCTCACTTTTTCAATAGATGAATATATATTTCTCTTCACACCAGATCACATATTTCAAAATATATAGCACGTATAAATACATACTCAAACTCAAAACATCTCATAATAAGAATTTTAATTATTAATTCTTATTTTAATAACTTATAAAAATTCAGGTTGTCACACATATCAATCTAGGCTCGTTTCGTTATGTCGCGTTCGAGAATATATATATAGATATAAAAGCGGTAAACATGCAGGATGTAAAATTCAAGCTCAATCAAATGAAGTTTGATGACAATAATATATATAAGTATTTATATATATATATATATATATATATATATATATATATATATATATATATATATATATATATATATATATATATATATATACATTAAACGCTCTGGATATAAATTCAGGCTCATCGAACAGAGTTTGACAATAGTTTATATATGTGTGTGTGTGTGTGTGTGTGTGTATATATATATATATATATATATATATATATATATATATATATATATATAAAGCAATAAACGCTCCGGATGTAAATATGGGCTCAATCGAGGTATAACTCGATAATGTTAGTCGATATATATATATATATATATATATATGTATATGTGTGTGTGTGTGTGTGTGTGTGTGTGTGTGTGTGTGTGTGTGTGTGTGTAAGAAATAAAAAGCCACGAACCGAAACCCGGGCACACGCACACAACACGACTCTCAACGTGAATAATCGTGTGTGCAAGAAATGGAGAAAAGACTTAAAGTAATGTGAGAAAGCTTACAGTTGTCTGCCAAAGAAGACTTCAATAGCATTAAATGGATGAACACTCGGCTCCCACCAGTAAAAAATAGTCAAATATAAGCTCATAAGTGTTTAAAATGAGAAAGCACTCAGTTTATAGTGTGTACAGAGCAAATTGGACAGGTGCCTTTTCTCTTTTCAAAATGGCTGCCTCAAGCCCTCTATTTATAGAGGGGGGAGCCGCAACTTGCGGCTGCACGGGGTGCCTCGGGCTCCGCAGATCTCGCCATCTCGACGTACGTGCACGGTTGCAACGTGATGTCTGCTCGAACTTTTAGAACTTCAATCTGGGCATCTGATCAAGGTGTATAAGACCTTTTACGGGATACTGTTGTCGAGAGCTACTTAAGGACATGGAATAAGAGGTTGTACGAAGTCGGGAAGATGGGACCATGCCCTGGTCTTCAAGCTTCAAATTATATCCGGTGTGTTGCCTCTGTGTAGTTGTCACTCGGGATTAGAGCTTTTGGTTCTTGTAGGACACTTCTGTAATATATGTTGAGATGATGCGAATGTGGGATTGAGGTGGAAAAATAACGATTTTTCCCCTAACCGGGGTTATCTCCAGTTTTGGGCTAATTTAGCAGTCGTTGCTCAAGGTTATCTCTGAAATTGGGCTACTGCAAGTGCTGAATGCATGTCCTCCCAGGGGTATCTCTGGGTTTGGAGCTGAGTGCCTCGGGGCTATCACTGAGTGTTGAAGCTGATCGCAGAGGTTTGAAACAAGCATTTTCGGGGTTATCTCCGGAACTGCAACTGCATGCCTCGGGGTTGTCTCCTAGGTTTGAACTGTATCTCCCGGGGTTGTCTCCGAGATTAGAACTGAAGGTCTCGGAGTTGTTTCAGAGATGGAATTGAAGATTCTGGGGTTGTCTCTGGAACTAGAACTGCATTCCTCGGGGTTGTCTCTAAGGTTCAAACTGAGTATCCTGGGGTTGTCTCCGAGACTGGACTGAATATCTCGGGGTTGTCTCTAAGATGGAAAACTGGATATCCCAGGGTTGTCTCCGGTACTGTGATGCTTTGACTTCCAAGGTTATCCTGGAGGACGATTTTGCCCTCCTGCAAGGTTAGTAATAGTAATGCAAAATTTCGAGTGTCTGCAGTACTCATTACAATTATTGATACACTATTTTACAAAATAGTGAGGACTGCTAGAACAACTATCTTGAACCATCACTCCACACCCCGACTAGTCCCTACTATATTCTCGCCTCCTGAGAAGAAAAATGGAACAAAAAAGAAAAGGGTGAGCTCAACTAGCCTAGTAAAGAATATTATGACTAAGATAATCTAGAACAAATTATCCTTAGTCCTCAACAGGGAAAAATCTGATAGAATATAATAGACAACAAGTTTTAGATCAACAACTGCAGCGGAAACATCAATCCATTAGAAGAGTCAAGTAGAACTTGAAATCTACTATCTTCTATGATTTAAAAGTCCATCATCAATATTTTATCCCAGTAGCATCATTCAATAAATATTTCAATTCGACGAATTATCCATGCACTACGGGCCAAGGGTATTCATTAGTATCAACAGTGGTCATATTCATCTCAACATCTGTCCATATTTGCACTACGGGCTAAAGATATTCATCAGGTAATCATTTATCTTTGCACTACAAGCCAAAGATATTCAGTTATATCACCATTTAGGACTGAGAATGATGAAAATATTTTAAAGGGAACGAATCTAGTGAGAGGACAAAGATAGATTCGTACTTTAGTTTATCCAAGTTCAAAAATACTCCATAATAAACAATTATGGAGCAAAATTCAAGAATGAATATCAAAATATGGATACAATCAAAGATAGTAACAATAATAGACAACTTGGACAAAGAAAAGAAAATTTAATTTTTCTGTGAATAGTGCCGTATTCGTGAATAGTGTCGTATACGTGAATAGTGTCGTAAACGTGAATAGTAACCTCGATACAAAAATGTAAAAAATTTCATAATAAAATTCATGTCAATATTTCGGTATAATGATATTAAAAAAATAACATCATTTATGAAAAAAATAACATCCTTTACATCAAAAGAATAGTACTTCTGGCTGGAATATTGAATATAATACTGAAGGAAACTTACACTGAATAGTAATACTCAAAGTATTTAAATACTTACAAAAATACGTTCGATATTATAGAGAAAGAAACTTTTGATTCTGGTGTGATTTTCAATTCTAACCTAAGCACCCTATTTATAGGAAAATGCTTAGAATGTCAAAGCATAAAATTTAATAAAATATTATATTTAAAAAAAAAATTTCGCACACCTCCTTGACCATTTCATCAGCCCACACAAGTGAGGCCCACCTCACAAAAAATGTTTTTTATTAAAAAAATATTTATAACCCTAAAAATCAATTCAGACCCAATATTACAGAACTTTAATAATTCATAATAAATAGCCCTTTTATCATAAAAATACGAATTTTATGCCCATTTCATAGGAAATTTAATTCCCTACAACTTTGTAGAAAAAAGTTTTTCTAAATTCTAAACAAAAAATGACAAAAATCCACATACGGATGATTTTCAACACCTCTATTCTAATAAAATACTAATAAAACACCTCAGCATTAATTCATTCATTTATATCCACATAAAATAAATATTTTCTAATCATATAAATCAATAATTAATTATTCACAAATAATATTACAGAACTACATTATTGACAACCAGGTCATTCTCAGGAAAGAGGGGGCCTTCCGGTAAGGATTTCTCCTTACTGACATGTAATTAAATAACCTCTCCTAGACAGAGCTTCCTTAGACATTGCCAATAATGCTATCTAATAATACTATTCAAATAATATAAATTATTGATATGATAATTTAAAATATTGTGCAATGACAATTATTAAATCAATAATATAAAATATTGAATAATAATTACTGTAATAATTATTGAGTAGTGACTTCTTACGTAAGAATCCATAATTAGAATTATTATGCAATATCGTGTGCTACTGTGCAACACCGCGTATTACTGTATTTTAACCACAGGGTATTCCAACAGTTTTATTGATAACAACTACGCCGTTATTTATAAAAACTCATACTTGTAATTTTTTTCATCCGACAATTTTTCGTTATGGGGCCCAATGATGGCTGCGCCGTCGTATGAATATTCCCCTACAGCAAGAATATTTCACGACCAAACGAATATTCCCCGACAATAATGAGTATTTTATAACCACTTGCTTATTTAAAATATTAGCGCATTTTTCCCATAACTAACCACATTAATCAAATCAACCCCTTACTATTTCAAAATAATAAATAGGAAAAATTTAATTTTATAAAAAGTTGGGGTCTTACATGGTAAATGTAAATATATATGATTATGTATATAATAAAGCAATAAAAGGTCACAAATTAGCAATTCAGACCAAACAGGTATATATATATATATATATATATATATATATATATATATATATATATATATAAAAGCAAGAGAAAGCTTCAAATTTGAAAAAATCTTAAAGTGTGCTACAAAGAAGGCTTCAGACCGCTTTTGGAGCTTGAAAACTCAGTTTCCACCGGTTAAAATTTGATATGTCGTAGTATATATGTATACAAGTGTTTAGAAAGAAGAATATTAAAGTTTGGAATACTATCGGAGGGGTTAAGAGCTGAAATGGATAGAGTTTTCTCTTTTTTCTCCTTTTTTTTCTTTCTTTTTTAGCTGATGGGGGGTCTTATTTATAGACCAAAGTAGTCGCGTGTCTATCGAGCCCCGTGGGTCCTGTTGTCTCGAAGTACGTGCACTTGGGTCAATACGATGTCCGCTCAAATTTTCATAACTTTTAATCTGGGAATCCGATGGAGGAGTGCTACACCTTTCCAGAAAGCCCTTGACGAGAGTTACACAATGACATGTGATTTGACATTCTGCAAATCCAAGAACATTGGTTCATGACCAGATCTTTGAGTCTTCACAGTCCATCTGTTGAGTTATCTTATGTTGTTTTCACTCGGGATTAATGTTATGGTTCTGCATGACTTCTTTTGTAGTGATTTGGGCTGAATTGATGTTGAGTTGGAAAAATTACTATTTTTCCCCTCCTGGGTTGGTTCCGGGATTGATGCAGTTGTAGTGTCTTTTCTCAGGTTGTCTCCAAGATTGAACTGTTGTTGACTTTTGTCAGTCCTCAAGGTTGTCTCTGAAGTTGGTTTGATGTTTCTCGGGGTTGTCTTCGGGTTTTGGCTTAATCTCCCGGGGATGTCTCTGGGGCTTGGCTTTGATCTTTCGGGGTTGTCTTCGGGGCTTGGATTTGATCTCCCATGGTTGTCTCTGAGGCTTGGATTTGATGATTTGATCTCTTAAGGTTGTCTCCGGGGTTGGAATTGATCTCCTGGGGTTGTCTCCGGGGTTAGATTTGACGATTTGATCTCCCGAGGTTGTCTCTGGGAGATAAAAGATGATTTTTCCCTCCTTCATGGTTAGTAATAGGAATGCAAAATTTTTAGTGTCAATAAGGGACATATCTCTCCTCATTGTCCCAATCAAAAGAAAGGTGCATGTTTTATATATGAGTTAGTAGGTCACTAGGCGAAATGTTGTCTAAGATCAAGGGACCCTGTAGGAAACAAGTAGCATTAATATTTTATGAAAATGTATGAGGTGTATATGATATGCATATGTGTGTAATGTAGTACCCCCAACTTTTGTATAAGTTGTAGTAGCGATTCTCGACTTTTGTAGTCACAAAGGGATTACAGATGCTTATAGCAATACGTGTTATATGATGTAAATTACTATAAATTAGTTAAATGAATATGAATATATGTTTGATTAAGGAAATAAGTTTTATATTAAGATAGTAAGGGTCTATCTGATAATTGGTTAATGCAGTAAACCAAAATTTTTCAAAATCCAACATTTTGATTATATGATTGTCTGAGTTAAAATTACACATTACAATGTTAACACTTATACGATAAGGCATAGAATGTAAAATAATAAAGAATAATTTAAGGTTTTGTTTAACCAGATAATGCCGCCTAGAAGACGAACCTGGAACCAAAAAGTAGAAAAATCTATTAACAACGCAGAAGGTCAAGCAGACCCAATGCAGAATTTTGCTAATATGTTGGCACAAGCTATGCAGGCTAGAGAACCAATAGCAAGAAATCAAACAAACAATCGATTGGCGAACTTTAAAGATTTCACGGCAGTAGGACCGCCCAAATTTAGAGGAACAACTAACCCTATAGAAGCCTAAACTTGGGTGAAGGAGATGGAGAAAGCATTTCTCATTGCTAGGGTAGCAGAGGAGTAAAAGACAGCTTTTGCTACCTGTATGATGAAGGGGGAGGCAAATTTCTTGTGGGAGGCAAATCAAACTAAAGCTGGAGAAGGAGAGGTGACATGGACCAGGTTCAAGGAACTTTTCTTCGAGAATTATTTTTCGTGCAGTATGCATGCCAGGATGGAGGTTAGGTTTTTATATTTGAAGCAGGATAATATGACTGTTTCAGAATACGCTGCTAAGTTTAATGAGTTAGCTAGTGTAAGACCCCAACATTTATGAATAAAGATGATTTTTTCCTCTAAATATTATTTTTGAATATTAAGGTGTGAATTTGTTATAATGTTATAGTTGTGGGTAATATTTATAAATTTTGTAAAGTAAGCAAGTTGTTATAAAATATTCAATTAGTCGGTGAATATTTGTTTTAATAGAGAATATTCGTACGACGGCACAATCATTGGTGCCCACAACAGAATTATTGTCTGAGTTAGAAAACGACTGAAATATCTTTTTATAAAACTAACGACGAAAGTTTTACCATTAACTGTTGAAATAACCAGTGATAAAAGTATAATAATACGCGTGGTTGCATAGTAGTACATGGTATTGATTATTGATGCATATGTGAGAAGTCACTCAATTATACTCAATTATATCTACAGTAATTACTGCATAGTATCTCACGTTATTTGATTCAATTATTGTCAATATTTTATATATTATTAAAACAATAATTGAGATGATAAGTTATTCATATTATTATTTGCATAACTAACCATGTCTAGAAAGTTCGAGAAAAGGGGTTTAGTCACCTAATTGCACGCCAATAGGGAGGAATCCTTATCGAAAAGCCCCCTATTTTTTGGGAACAATCTGGTTGTTAATATTGCGAGTTATAATAATGATGAATAAATATTGTTAAAAATATTGAGGGGATTTTTATGAAGTATTTGTTGTAAATTTTGCTTATTATTTGGATCCCCACTTAAACATTTTTCAAAACTGTCGGTAGAAGTTATCTCAGTTTTGTTATATATATATATATATATATATATATATATATATATATATATATATATGATGTTGTTAGAGTTTATGTCCTAGAGGCAAATTATTTGATATAATTATTTAACATTTTGATATTATATTTGATTGAATAAATGAATAATTTTATTATGGTTTTATTTACTGCATTATATAAATGTTAACATAATAAAAGTCCTTAGAATAGTGATACAAATTATATAGCTTCGAGTAAGTGACTTGAATATGAGAATATATAATTACAATAAGCATCATTGCTCTTAAATATCCCTACTCGAGTATCATTGTTAATGGAACAACAATGATACATTGAGACTAGTATGTGGATTGACTGATGACCAAATCTCATTGGTAATAAATATATGAGACATTGAGTCAATACATAGGTACATGTTAGAGAACGATGTACTGAACAGACCCACCGTGAGAATTCTATGTAGAGTATTATGCGAAGTGTCATCAGTAATTTTCATAGTGACAATGATGTAATGATCCTCCGACCTGAAATCACTATATTACTACACGGGAATTTATGTACTTTGATATCATCAAAGGTCACCTTTAATAGGGTGGGCTATAAAGGTGATTATTGCGTACACCATGAATCGTGTGAGGAATATGAGTGATCTAGATGGAATTTAACCCTCTTATATAATAGGGGTGATATCCATAGGCCTCTTGATTGAGTAGGACTGTGAAATGCATGGCCATACTCAAATAGTGATTTGTTTCATATAGTCTACTCATTGATCAAGAAAACTCAGATTAAATTATGAAGAATATGACACATTCCATAACTCGAGTTTAATCTAGGATGTCAAAGTTAAAAGGATTAAATTACATTGAAACATTGGTCACGAAAAGGTTATATCGAATCATCGATCTTATTATTACTTGGATAGCAGTGATGCATTAGAAGATGTCCGCTCACTGTTTATAATTTTGTAATATGATTTTAAAATTATTGCCAAAGTAATAATAACCTATAGGGTCACACACATAGAACGTTATTAAAAATAGAATTAATTTAAATTGTAAGGATTTAAATATATCAGTATGATTGATAGTATTTAAATTACGAATTTAAATTAAAAGGATGATTTGTGTGTGTGTGTGTGTGTGTGTATATATATATATATATATATATATATATATATATATATATATATATATATATAATTCATATTTTATTTTAATTAGATTAGGGTTTTGATTAATTCTGATTTACTGCTATATATATGATATATCAGCGTTTTAGGGAGTGAATCATTACCTAAAAACCCTAGCCGCTCTTAGAGAGAGACTAGAGAGAAATTTCGAAAATCCTAATATTTGGTGGCTAGTACCGTAGTTCTCTTCACTGCAGATCATGCGACGATTCATGGGGCGCTCGTGTGGATACCGTAGAGGCGCGGTTCTGTTGGATTGCGTAAAGGATTCGAAGCCATTTCAGAACTCTTTCATAATCGGTATAATATCTAAAGTACTGAATTAATTTCTATTTCGCATAGATCCTGTTTTTGGGTTTCGGAAATTGCTTTGATTATTATATATTTTCGCTACGTTTTTGTGCCGAAACCCCAACAGATGTCGTGGGGGAGGGAACTTAAAACACAGGGGGAGTACTTTTGTTATTTATATATATTATTTATGTGATTACCTCCCGTGGAGGTAAAGTTATATATATATATATATATATATATATATATATATATATATATAGTTTTATTTTTTTATGAAAAATTGAATATATTATATTTTATTATGCATAATGTTTGCATAGTGTCTGCATAGTATTTGCATAGTAAAGAATGAAATTTATCAGATGAATTTGAAATTCGCCCATTAATTCCACTGCTGCGTCCGTAATTGTCCTTAACAGTACCCCTTCCATTCTCCTATAAATAAGATGCTTAGTTTAGAATTGAAAATCACACCAGAATCAGAAAATTCTTCTTCTATAATATTGAGCGTATTTCTTTAGAGTTTAAGGAAGCTTTGAGCGTAGAAAATAGTATAAGTTTTCTTTAAGAATATCCCCGCTATACCGGTTGGAATACTCTCATTTTTAAGGTAAGGGATATTAATTTTGTTCAATATTTGTAAGAAATAATTTTTTCTTCCATACTCTGTAGTATGTAAGTAATATTATTTCATTTCAGATTCTGAATTCTACACTCATTTTGTTAAGTTTTGGCTTTTATACTCCATGAAATTAGTAGAATATCCTTGAAATTTACGTTTCATCCAGTATCTTTACATGAAAATATTATTATGAGTATTCTTGATAAGTTTTAACTTTTTTATGCCGGAGTACTATTCACGGAGTACTATTCTCAAAGTACTATTCATGGGATACTATTCACTCGGTTACTATTCACTTGGGATACTATTCATGACAAAAATTGATTTCTTTTTGGTCCAAATCATTTTTGATAAAATATTATTCTTGAATTTTACTCCACAAAGCAGTATCATGTTGTCAATTTGAACATTATTGAATTCTGGATAAATTAAATTATAGATCTTTAAAAATTTATCATTTGCTTTCTTTTAATTGAATTCTTATATTATTGTCATCATCCTTATGCTTCTGATGTGGTAAAAGTCATCTTTAGCCTGTAGTGCATAGATGGACTGTTGATCGGTATGATTATGACTAGGGATCATTTTGTATAATCATGACCTGTAATGTTACAAATGATGTGGTAAAAGTTCTCATTGGGACATAGTGTATTGATGGACAGTTGTTGGCATTATTATGACCATTGGTGATTACACAAATATCCTTGGCCCGTAGTGCATGGATAATTCATGGATGTAATACTAATGAATATCCTTGGCCCGTAGTGCAGGGATGATTCGATGATGTGAATTATTTATTAAGCTGAGTCTCAGCGATAAAATTGATGATAAACTCTTAAATCATTGAAGATAGTAGGTATTATGCTCTACTTGACTCTTCTAATGGATTACTTGTTCCGCTGCAGTTAAACTTGATGTTTATTATATTTTATCAGTTTAACACTGTTGAAGGCTAACAATAATTTATTCTACATTATCTTAGTCATAATATTTCTTATTGGGCTAGTTGAGCTTACCCTTTGCTTCATTGTTCTCTTTAGGAAATGAGAATATAGTTGGGACGAGTCGGGGAATGGAGTGATGGTCCGAGATGGTTACCATAGTAATCTTCACTATTCTAGGAAATAATGTAATAATAAATGTAATGAGGATTGAATTTGAGTTTGGATATTGTCTATGAGATAATATTCGTGTAAAAATTCTCAACTCATGTTGTATAATTAAGTTTGTATTTGAATTCTGTACCATATATTTGGCAACTCAAAATGGGTGATGTATACCTATTTTGGGGGCGTCACAGCTAGGTTCGCTCCACACCAAATGGATACAGAAGCAAGGAAGGCAAGAAGGTTTGAGCAGTGCCTAAAACTCTGGCAATACAATAAGGTGGCGGTGTTGCAGGTTATTTCTTTTGGATCATTGTTGGAAAAGGCTATCACATCCGAAGGAGTAATTGAGGCCATGAGCCTCTACAATAAGGAAAAGAAGAATAAGGTTAAAATCGAGGGAGCTGTCAAGGTTGAGGGAAGCAGTAAAAGTGGAAGTGGAAAATGAAGTGGAACAATTCTGGAAATACTGATAATAGGCAGGGAGGCATAAAGAGGCATGTTGAGCAGTATGGAAATTGTGGAAAAAATCACTCGGGTGAGTGTTTGAAAGGAAAATTTATGTGTTTTAAATGTGGACAGGAGGGACACATCTCTCCTAATTTCCCTAATCCAAGGAAGAATAATGGATGTTTCATTTGTGGATCAACGGATCATATGGTGAGGGATTGTCCGAAAAGGAAAGCCGATGGGGGAAATGCTAATGCAGGGAAAAGCAGCGCAACGTTAGCAATAGCTGGTCCAACTCCACCAAATAAACCAACCGCAAGGACTGTAACGAATGTGTTGTTTGAGTTGTTATTCTGGGGACATAATCCTTTTAAGAGGGGAATGATGTAACATTCCATATTTTTTTAAAATGTAAGTTATAAATATTTATTGATTTATATAAATATTTATTGGATGTGTTTATTATTGAATAAGTAATTGTTCAATTTGATTGAGTTTATTTAGTTAATTATTTATTTGCTAAATAATTAATGTAATTAGTTAATTATTTATTTGTTAAAATGTAAGTTATAAATATTTATTGATTTATATAAATATTTATTGGATGTGTTTATTATTGAATAAGTAATTGTTCAATTTGATTGAGTTTATTTAGTTAATTATTTATTTGCTAAATAATTAATATAATTAGTTAATTATTTATTTGTTAAATAATTAATGTGTTACGTGGATTGAGTTATGTGATTAAGTAATTTATTTAATTGTTATTACATAAAGTTTGACAAATAACTATGTTATATAGAGTTATTAAATTAAATTAAAGTAATTTTAATTTAGTGTTGCCAAACAAGGTGTAAGTATATTAATCTTTTATTTTATAAATGGGTTGCCAAACAAGGCCTTATGGCTTTTGAAATTCTTGTTAATTTTAAATTATATTACTAATATAATAAAACAAATATATAAATAAAATATATTTATATTTATAAGATTATACGTTATATGTTTGGTAACTGATAAGAGTAAATAGGCTTATTATTGTCATAACAGTTATTTTACGTGTATGATTTATCAGTTTTACGCTCAGTGTTAATACCTAGTCTATTGCTGAGAGAATTAAGAAAAGAGAAAGGAAAAGTCAAGTGCGTGATTTTTCAAAACAGATTTTGTTAACAAGGTTTTCTTAACAACAAAAGGTACATGTTTATAACCTTAATATATATTTTACGGTATATTGTCTCTTTGAATTTGATAGTCGGTGTTCTTCAACTTCACTGTGTATAAGTTTTTACAAAATTCTTGTAATCTACGTGTTGGTTATTGTTATACTAGCATATATATATTTGTATATAATTGTATACTTAATATATAAATATGATGGTATGCTAAATTACGTATTCAAGAAATTATTTTTTTACAGTGAAAACATGTGAGTACGAACATTAGTGTAGAATTTATCAAAGGTTATATATATATATATATATATATATATATATATATATATATATACACTAACTGAGAAATTGGATTATACATGGTAATTGGGATATATATTGGTATACTTGTATTTCAAAGGAATCAAAATTGGTTGATAACAGTGTAAATTTACATCCACTGTAAATTTATATTTCGTCAATGGAGTTTAATTTTTAAAACACAGTGTTTTCAAAGAATTAGTCTATGATAATGTTAATTAGTGGTTGGTAATTGGTCTATGGATGATTGTTAACTTTTATGTGTAATTTTCATGAAGTTATACATTTTGTTAGATGCCATTGGTTGTTAAAAATAAATTAGACAGTAGCTTTGCTCTGTCTTTCGGGGTTGGTTCTGTGAGTTTCGGTGCCCCAGCGTCAAAATTCACGCCCCAGCGCCAAATTTCGCGTCCTGGCGCCAAATTTCGCGCCCCAACGTCAAAATGGGCCAATAGCTCGCGCCCTAGCGCTGTAGCTCGCGCCCCAGCGCTGAAGCTCGCGCCCAGCACCGTATCTCGTGCCCCATCGCCACTGTTCCGCGCCCCGGCGCCGGAAAAGTGTCCTAGTTGGGCAGTTTTGATCTCCTGTAGTAAAACGGCCATAACTTTTTCATACGAACTCCAATTGAGGTAATTTAAGATGATTCGGAAAGAGGACGAGTAGACCTACAACTTTCATGCTTTAAGGTTTTTAATTTGAGGTCTGTAACAGTAGTGAAAATGGCCATCTTTAGGACTATTATGTATTTAGAGCCAATCGGTGGGCGTCGGGATGCACGAATGCAAGTGCAACCCTTTGGGTATTAGTATAACTTAATGATAATATGTTGGACATGTATTAGGATGTTGTATTAAGTTGTTAATGTACATGTGGTGCAATGACATGATCACTTAAGTAGTTGTAATAAAGCTAAAAAGTAATTTTCATGAAAAGATGTGTTGTTGTTTAAACTTAAACTTAGTTAGTAGCTATACTAAGAGTACTAAAGGAACTCATAAAGGTAATGTTAGTGTAACTAATGTGTATTGTCAATACATATGGTATGTGTAGGACTTGGGGTGAACGTGAATAGTAATTGTTTGACCTACGCACGAGGCAAGTTCCCTAACCTTTGCTACTTTATTATTCAGCAAGGTTACTTTTCACTGTTATGTTATACTTATGCAAGTTCTCTAACTCTACTTTTATAATTGTGCAAGTTTTCTTAACTCTAAACTAGTTATATTAGCATGCAAGTACCTTTAGTTTATCGTTCAAGTTATTATTTGTTGTGCATGCTTGATATTAAATTCTAAAATGTAACCTTAGCTTAACGTTGTTCAAAGCAAGGTATGATAAATTATTCAATTGTTATGCTATAAGATTATTCCTAAAGCATGAACTTAGAACGAAATGTTTATTCAGTATGATCATTCAATAACATAGTGTTATTATCTTGTATTCAACTAATCCTTAATTGATGTCCGTTGAACTCCAAATTACCTTGAAAGCTTATCCAAACCAAACTTACTTTGGTGCGGACTTGTATTCTAAATACTGAGATGAACGACTCTTTTAATAGAGGTTTACGCTTAGCGTTGAAATGGTTGTGCACAATATATTGTACGAAGGGTTGATCCCCCTAAGTACGTGGAGTCCTTATAGTCTTATGACTGTTAAAGTTAAAGTTGAAAGATTACTTATAGCTGTGGACATGATTCGTGGTCATTAGACCCTCAGTGAATGTTATAATTCTCAGAAAGTTAATAGAATATATTGTTCATTTCTATTGAGCCTAATATTGGCAATTGATGTGAAAGTTTTAAGATTTACTTATTGTTATTTCAAGTGGGCCTTGTTTGCTCACTCTTACCTGTAAAATTTCTTACAGCTAAAGTTGAAACGGGTGACGTACCTAGTACCAGTAAGGGAAAAGGAAAGATGAATAAATACTAAAGACTTGTAATAGTTTTGATAGTTTACTTTCAGAATTTGATTTAAAGATTGTAATGAAGTTATTTAATTTTCCGCATTTGAATGATTGTTGTTAAAGGTTGGATAACTTGGGAGATTTCTTTTATTTAAGTTTAATCCTGTATGGGCAGGTTTTCTTTTATTATTCAATTCTATTATGATTGGGTAGTTAGAAATGAATGTTTTGATTACGTGAACACCAAATCTTGAGGTAATGAAGTACCGGGATTTGGGGGTGTCACAAGGACTTTCAATATGACGGTACAAGATACAGTAGCAGCCGGAGATGGAGTTCCAGGTATGATTTTGAGCAATTATATTAATATATATACTTGATTCGGATAAAACCTATTTTCTTATATATCGTGAGATTGTTAAGATAAGTACATTTACCCTTAAGAATGTTAGGAACCCTTGAATATAGACATATGAAAGAAAATTTTAGGAAATGACATATATTATAATAACTCGTTAATAAAAGGATTTTGTGTGACGCCCCCAGATCCGGGTCCCTTAGAACCTCAGATCCGGTCCGCCACGATACTACTATCGACCAACTATTTATACCTTTTATTCATAACTTAATGAATATAACTTTACTTATTACAATTTAGAATATAAATTCTTTCTATTTCTAGGATCTGTATTATAAGTTTCAAATCTTGGTCATTTACCATTCTTGTCTTACATCATATTCGATGTTATAAAAATATGCGGAATAATTTAAACTTTTTCAATCTCCTTTGAAAAAAAAATCTTTTATTGATTTTTTAACTTGAATCAATTACATATCCTTGAATCAAATTATATTAGGATTCATTCTATTCGAATTACTATATAAATTTTTACATCTCGATTCTAATTCCTCTATACATCACATAGTACAACTTTACAACTCAACATGTATTACACATTGTAAACTACTATCATGTACATCTCCTAGAACCTAAACATGGTTCAAGGGCATATATTTAAATAAATAAATAAATCTCCTTAGCACGTAATCTTTACCGTGAGTCCTTAACCTGCAAAAGTGGTTATTTGCAAGGGTGAGCTCGACAGCCCAATAATTCTAACAGTTTTCATGCATCACATAGCATATAATAACATACTCAATTCATGCATTCATAATCAATTAACAATTTACTACGCATGTTACTTCTCACATAACAGGCATAGAGATATACTTACTTCACAAGCATATCATCAAAGATCAACTTTCAACTTTCATACATATCTCATATGCATTTCATATATATACATCAACATTCTCATGGCATAATATAACTCAACAAACAGCTATCGAATTCATATATCAAATAGGAACTGAAAGACTTGTCTGATTCGTAGTTTATCAATTACGACTTAACTGCTTATAGTTATCTGCACTTCGTATATTCCTACATAGTTATATAATCATGGATTCATATCCATCAGTCATACATTTCATACGCTCTTAATATAATAATAAATATTACATCGTTTCCTAACTAGGTTTGTAAAACCATCATTTCACTTTCTCATCATACTCTTCGAACTAGGTATGTATAGGTATACCTTAGCCATCCATACTTGACATCAGCATTCGTATACATTTATCACACACTTGACTCGCTATGTGTTCGACACATATTTAAATTTATAGATGCGTGTTCTACATCGTTCTTATATTTTGCAAACTTTAATAAAATTTAACAAATTTGGGTTTTATATAACCCTTACATACTCATATACTTAAAACATAACTTAAGTCAAGCATTGAAGCTTAAGACATTCATACACATATGCTTTAAGGTTTGGGTTACCATTAAAAAAGTTTGGCAATACTGCCCTGCAGCGCAGCTGCGCTGCAGTTTGGCCTAGGATAGGCGCAGCTGCGCCGTCCCCTGGCCAGACCAAAGTTGAATATTTATTTTCTGGTTTCATCTGAGTTCTTAGCATGCATTAATGTTAACACATAATATATACACACGTTAAGAGGTCATTGGTCAAAGTTTAGAACCTCTTGTGTTTACTTAAAGTTGTTTTCACACTTTAAGGCTTTATTTGATAATTTCCAACAAGGCTAAGTAGGTTCATGCATAAGGAATGAATTACATTAACCATTCCATGATGTAAGGATGTTAGACACCTATAATGCATATGCTCGCATTTAATAAACTCATTTAATCATAGTTAGTATAGTTCATCATTTAGAAACTTATTTTAAACCATACTTGAAAGGTTCAATTCATGCTTGGCTAGGTGATGAACATTTTTGTGATGTCTAGAGGTATAAGGCGTCTTAGTATGCATGCTAGTAAGGTCAAAGTATACTTTACACAATATTTGAAACTATTATTTCTCAAAACTTCCGAGTTTTCTTTCAAAACATTTTAAACCAAGCTATATCAATCTAGTATATGCAAGGTAACTTTAAAACTACATTTCATGCACGTTGATATGTGTACATAAGGTCCAAGGTCAGAACTCAAAGGACAACAAATTCATCAACTTCCGTTTCTCAAAAACTTTAAGTTTTCTGTGTAGAAAATCATGTTAAATCATTCCATTATGAGTAAAGTAATCTTAGTTATATGACATGTCTATTATCATGCATATTTATGTTTTATAACTTAGAATAACATATTTTATCGTCGGGAGCACAACAATTGTGTATGTGCATGTCTGACACCCTCTAATTAGCTTCAAATACGTAGCAGTCACAAAGATGGACATCCTGAATCGAAAACCTTAAAGAATGAAAGTAGTAGGTCTACTCGTTATCTTTCCGAATCATCCTGAATCGCTTCAATTTTGGAATTCATATGAAAACGTTATGCCTAATTTACTACAGTAGGTCAAAGCAGTCCTGCCAGACACCGTGTCCAGCGCAGCTGCGCCCTAAATGGCCTTGGGGGCAACGCAGCTATGCCCAAAATGGCCTTGGGGTCTGTGCAACTGCGCCCGGTGAGGCAGAATGGCTTCCCAGGTTCTGATCTTTGCAATTTTTCAGACCCATATTCCTTCTAATTTTCATAACGTGAGTTATACACATCCAAATTAGTCCGTTTTTAATCCTATAGATTTGTAACTCATAAAACTACAACATACCAAATATTCAACAATTAACATAAACATTAACTAACCCAAATATTAATCCAAAACTCATGTTCATACTAAATTTTTCATGTTTTGACAAATTTAGCGAATTCGTTTCTAGACCAAATTGGTCCGTTTAACTTCCGTTGTTTTCATATTTAACAATATTAACAGTATCTAGCAATAATTCATGGATTACAACAATCCCTAGCCATCAATTTTGTGACTCAAAAGCAAGTATTTCATTATACTTTTATAGGAATTCAAGAGCGTATACATTAGAATTATTACCTCTTGATGGCTTCAATTTACTAACTATAGCTCTCTAATCCTCCTATTGCTCTCAATTCTACTATCCTTCCATAACCAAATTCTCAGACATCTCAACAAACGGGAAAAAGAAGAAGGAGACTCCATTTATAGAGGAAGTGTTGTCCATACAATGGTTTTGCCAACAATTTAAGCCAAGATGAAGAAGAAGAGTCCAATGGATTGAGAGGATTTGGTGACCAACTACAACTTCCTCCATCCCTTTAGCCATCATCAGCTCTAAATTTTCATCAATAAAGTTGACTAAGCCGATGGCCTAGCACACGGCTGATATATAAAAGTATGACACTGATTTTGGGACAAAGCTCAATACTCTTTAATTTATTAGTAAAATGTGTCTCATTCTACTACGGTTAATTCCTTATGGGCTTATTAAATCAATAATAATGATTTAACATTACTACATTAATTTAAGTTATGGGCACATATATATGTACCTACCCACATATAGGAAGTATACTTATATTTTAAATATACACCGATATATAATCTTATATCCCATGTACATTGGGCTAGTCCACATAACATTTTATTTGGGATAAATATACATCAGTTGGGTACTCTCAACCCATTATTTCTTATCACACTTTAATATCACAATGATTATTATCAATCATCTATTATCTTTCCACTAATTCTCTTTTAATAATTCTAGTTAAATCTTTAGTCTGATTTAACTTTAATACTCATTCCACATAAGGCTCGGTTATCCCACTTACTAGATTTATATAACTCAAGCTCATAATCTCAACAATAAAGTATTAAGCGTCTAGGCCACGTTTGGCTTTTTCCTAATTCCATGTTATTTTAATATTTATTTAATATAAAGTTTCTGTGACACACTTTACTTTAATACTAAATTCTTTAACTTACTTTAAATAATTGCACACTTATAATATGTATAACCTCTACACTTAGAATAATTAATATCTACTCTATTAATTATTTAAATTATACATTATACGTATAATTATTCGATTGTCCCAAGACAACTTCTTCCATCTTTATATTTAGCCACATCTTAAGTGCTGATATAATCCCTCCATCTCTAACCAATATTCATTTATAATTGTATTGATTCTCTTCTTTTATTAATCACTTATCTTTCAAATATTAATCCTTTTATATATTATAATACTATGTAATATATTAAAAATATCAAATATTAATTAACATATTTCTTTCATCCTCTTATGCTAAACACATATATTAATTCACCGTCTTATGTAAGTGAATCAACTATTTCTCATTCCACACTACTGTCACACAAGGCAATATAATATTCTATAATATAACTTGATTAACCGATACTCATTCTAGGTTAATAAACTAACACGTATTCAATTCATGTTTTTGCTAACTTAATCCATTCATGGATAACTTAATCACCAACTAATATTTTTATTATACATATGAGTCCTTAGTATTCATTTCTTAAAATTAAATTCCACAAACTTACTCAGAACTTCCTACAGACCGGCGCAGCTGCACTAGCATAAGCATGGAAGTGGCGTAGCTGCGCCACCTCAAGTTCAGAGGCAAACAAGTTCTGCATTAGCAGAAATAAAACCTACGCTCCTAAATACTTTACATATACCTCATAAATGATAACTCATCTAAAATCAACCTCTTATTTGATTCCACATCATCGATTACTACTTTTTTTAATAATTTAAATACCAAACTTTGAGTTTTAATCTCTACTTTCCTCAACTATAAAATCTCATTTATAGTATTTCTTTCCACCAATAACACAAAATTGAAAATATAACACATATATACATTCCTTTAATCTTCACTTCTTGTCGTGTATCAAATTACTTAATAATTCTCTAACCAATTTTTATTTAAAGGTATATCGATTTTCTTCTCTCGTCAACAACGTACATATGTACAAGTCTAAACCTAGCACACATCTATTCTTTAATAGTATTCAATATAGTACACTAAGTGGTTTCCCATAAACAACCAACAAATTAGTTTATGTCTCGTTTACACTATTTTCACAGTGAGTTAGATCGGTTACTAATTCATATATACCTCCGCTCTCTGAAGGAATCATTTAGCCAAGCTCCTATACATCCACCATTAAAGGTATGGTTGCACTGACTTAGACTTGATACTTACCCATACATATACTCAAGAATTTGATGATTATCAAAGATATTTAATGTCACCAACTTACTACGATAAAATAATTTCACATAAATTATTTAATTTCGATAGATAAATTTCTATCAATCTTCTTTACTTCAAATAACTCGTCTCTTCAATAAATGACAAATATATAATAATATATTTATTAAGCACATAAATCACTTATTGCATAGTTTATATTATCCCATGCAACACCATACCAAATACCTCACAACACATATTTATATATTCTTATTCGAACCCTTCTCATGCCTTAAAAATTTTATTTACTAAATTCTTATTTTAATAATTTTTAAAAATTCTTGTTCGTACATTCTCTTTCCCTTATAAAGATTCTGTCCTCGGAATCACCAAAACCTCCTATACTCGGTGTTATTCCGAATATTACATATTCTTTTGAATAATTTTATCCATTCTCTTTTCGGAAGTTTTATTATACTTGCTCACTTGAATTTTACCACTACTTACTGCATTCATCCTTCAGAAGAATAAGAATCTTCCATGATTTTTCAATAATCGGGAAGTAGTATGAATAACTCAGATTTCAATTTATGTTAAGGGGTCATAAGACCGTGAACTCTTTTCTATGTTTTACAAATGCTTCAACAAAATCCTTCACACTACAAACCAGAGTGTTTATCAATCATAAATACTGAAAACACCCTCCACGTGTACACTAGGTGGCCGACCTATTGTACCACTACGTTGGGCCGCAACGTAGTGTGTTGTAACGACTATATGTGTTACGTTCGAAACTATTGTCTCCGAAAACATGTCCCCTTATAGGGTTGCTCACCTCAGCTTTTTAACATCTGAATCTGCACCAGAATGATCTGGTTTGGCATAAATACTCAAGAATGGTTGAATTCCATAAATATTTTTTCACAGTCGTCTAGCCGAATCAAATTGCTTAAACTTTCAACAACTCGGACATCAATCGAAATAATTTAGCCAACTTAATTGACCTTCTTCATAATTTAAAAGAAAACCAAAAATTCTTTTATGACGTCATGATACCGTACCAAATTAATAGTACGTTGAGGATTCTGCCATTTTATGATTTCGTCATATTACATCATACCATAGTGGGTTGACGATCTTTCGATCATAACCAACACTAGGTTCGACTGCATTGATGACTCCATCGTTTACCATTTTTACACCATATCAAATGATGCACATGGTCAGAAATACATTTTAAAAATTTTCAAATCATTTTTGTCTTATCCGAAACAATTAGTATAGACATATGAATAACGATATTGTTTTTAAACATCATTGGTTCAATCACATGATCCAATGTTTTTCAAGAAAATAGAAGTGCAAATATCAGCACGAAGTCAATAAATTTTAAAAATCCAGCAGAGCTAGAAGATTTAGAAAATCCATGTTTCTCCATCAACTTCAATTTTTACTCCATTGCTTCATTCTATCAATCTTTAACATCATCAATGCTTACTATACCAAAATTTCTAAATTCCTACCTCAAAAGTTTTCTATACCCAGTATAGTTCATCAAATTTACTACACTTTGGAAGTTCAGGAACTTGCCACAATAATACGAGTTAAAGAACTTATCCTAGTCAGACTATAAGCATCCATTCGCTGAGGAGTTCAAAACATACCATATGATTATGAGTCACGAACTTACTATATGCATGAGTTTTAAGGACTTGTGCCTAATCTTAATATTCTCTATCTTAATCTTAATAGTCTCTATCTATCAAATATGATATGAGAAAAGAATCACCTTCTCACAATAAGCATATCGATAGCGCGACACCGACATTCCATTGATTATCATTGTGAGGAAATGAACGCGAGCACAAAGCCTCCGCCCATACAAAGGTTTATACAACTAAGCCCTCATATGAGTCCTCAATTAAAATCTCACTTAACTCTATCTCACTCTTAACTTGCTCTTTACTCGATACGAATTTTTCTTATCTCATCATTTACAACTCCTCATGAGTTCATCTCGTACCATTTCATAGTAACTTCTCTTATAGCATCAAACTATGACCACTTAGTCATTACAGACTATATATCGTTTCAAAGCTCAATTTGATCACGTCATAATTATCTATAACGATCTAGAATTTTAATTTGTAATATTAAATACTTATTGAATAATATAAATATTTATTTGAGGTGCTCATTAATGGAATAAATATTTTATCGATATGATGATTGTTAATAAATATTAATGAATCTAAATTATTAGATAATATTTTAAATTAAATTAGTTTACAATTTAGAGAGTGTAATATAACATGAGAGGTTATATTGTTGTGATGATTTTAATAATTTAAATGGTATATTAATTATTAAATAAAATTATAACGAAATTATAATTTTATGTTATTTGTTTAAATGGTATATTTAATTAAGATGTGGTGTATAATTAAATAGTATATAATTTGATTAATATTGGATATGGAAATCCAAATAATAATATAAATTATAAACTAAAATTGTTTGTTGAAATAAAATAAAGGAGTTTAATATAGTTTGTGCCAAACAAGACTTAAATATATTAATTCTTTAAATTTAAAAGGTTTTGCCAAACAAAGCATTATGGCTTTTGAATTTCTAATTTTTGAATTTAAATAAAATAAATAAATAATAAATATAATATATTTATAATATTTACGTTATATGTTGTAATTGCTGAGGCTTATTATGGTCATATCAGTTTTGTATCTTTGTTATTACGCATGCTGGCTATTAGTTGATTTATGCATTCTAGTTTCGCTAAGTTTGAGAGTTCAGAGAGAATTGAGAGAGAAGCTGTAAGGGAATTGGGAGAATCTTCAAAATTTTTGTAGCAAAGTCAGTAGTGATAGCAAGGATTTCAAGCAAATTAAAGGTATTTTTACATAACCTTAGTATTATATATATATATATATATATATATATATATATATATATATATATATATATATATATATGCACATATGGGTTTTACGGCAAAATTTCATGTTCTGTGAATTTCATCTCTTCGAATTATTGCTATATAGTTGGTAATCGTGATTATACATGTTATAATGCTAGAGTTTATGCTTAAACAAGAAATTTGTATGCTAAATTCGTTGACAGTAGGAAGAAAATAATGTCAGTATATGTATTTTCATATGATTCATGAAAAGTATCAATTGTAGTGGCCAATTAGTATGTGAAATGGTAAATTGAATCTTGATTAAGTCAGTTCATTAAGAAATGAGCATAACATAACTGGAATAAAGTGATTTGGCCAAGTATTGAATTCACAGTGATGATTTTTGGGATGAATATCAAAATTTGAGTTTTATATGAAAATCATGGAATTTGAGAAATTAACCTAGCTTAAATTGTTGTTAAATTGTTTTAATTGGTGGAATATGTTCACAAATATATTTGTGATAGTTCTATACCATTTTTACATGTTATTATTACTGTTTGGTGGGTGAAATTCGTGTTAGTTGGCTTAAGAAAACTGCCGTAACCATGTTCTGCAAAAACTGGAACTGGTGTGCAGCGCGGGCGCTCTGTCGCGCGGGCGCGCTGGCGCGCTGCAAGCTAGTATAAAACTGGCGCTGTCGCGCCAGTACCCTGTCACAGATAGTGAAGTCTACTAATTATGCAGACTTTGAACGTTCAATGTAACTTAGCTTAATGTTAGGTTAATGTGAGAATCATGTAACAACAAGGTTAAATAGAGTCATGTTAGGTGGATTGTAAATTTAAAGTTATAAAAGTGGTATGCATAACTTAGTTTATACAATGAATGTTAGATAAGTGTTGTGATGTTAACACTTGGGAATTCTGAAATATATATGGTAGCATAAGACTTGTACTAAAATAACAAGTTTAGCTAGTAATGTGTTTAATATTGAAAAATGAATAATGGTATGTCTAATAGACGTTGTGGTTTTAATACTGTGTATAGGTGAATGTGAGTTTTGATATTTTAGCTTACGCTCGAGGCAAATTTTCTAACTCTACACTTTCGTTGAGTTAGTTATATTATTACATTGTGTAACTTCATTCTTTTGATTGAGCAAGTTCTTGCTTTAAAGTTTCATTAAGCGATGTGACACCCCCAAATCCAGGTACTCCATTCCCATAGGATTTGGTGTTCACTATCCAAAACCATTGCATCTAACTACCCATCATAAAGGATAAAGACATAATTTAAATAACTTGAACAATACTCTTCCCCATTAAAGGGTTACATCATCATCTCAAAATAATCCCAGATAATCTAACCTTAAAATTATTACATCAGTTTGCGGAAAACATCTTAAAATAAAACAAGTCTTGAAACATAAAATATTTAAATAATTTCTCATAAGTCTTCAGCACTTGGATAATTTGCCCTTACTAGTAGACGGCTCGTCAACTTTCTCCACTTTAGCTGCAGTGTTAATTGCAAGAGTGAGCAAACAAATGCTCACTGACATAGAAAGTAGCAATGATAGTAACATGAGAGTGAACAACGAAAGCTGAACAATAAGGAACTTGTTTTACAAATAAAAATATAGATAACAAGTTCAAAATCAATGTCTGAGGGTCTTAAGACCACGAACTATGTCTCAAGTATATAGGTATTATTACCTTAACCTTAACAGTCATTAGACTATACAGACCCTACTTAGCGTACTTAGGGGGATCAGCCCTTCGTACCATGTATTGTGTACAAACATCTAAACGTTACACGTATAAAAATCCCCTATATTAGGGTTGTTCGTCTCAGCTTGAATTTAGAATTTCCGCACTAACGAAAGATTAGCTCGGAACTAACTTATCAGTGGTTCTAGAATTTTAGAACACTATTCCATAGTAGACTAATTCAATCAATAAGGGTTTAATATAATCAATATAGAATTGAACAAGATTATCAAGATCAAAGATCGAATAACAACAATATATAATTGAATAAACATGATATACATGCAAAGTGCTATATTCAAAAGAGTTAGAACAATCTCATTTGAATCAATGTATTAGAACAATCATATGCTTCGAATGATAACAAGGACAGTACAACTCGCTCAATGTAACGAATTAGGTTACAAAAGCTTGTACAATCATACACTAGATAGAATCAAAAGGCTTGCTTAACTTCACTGTAAAATTTAGGAATAAATAGATTGCTCAACTTAAAGATAGCATAGCTATGAAACAGGCACAATTGTAATTAAGATATGGTAAATAAACTTGCTCAATAAAAGTTTAGGGTAAGAAACTTGTGACAAACGAGATTTTTGTAAATTAATTTTAACATTTATTGAATTAAATAAATATTTTTCGATGATTTAATTATTGGATTAAATAATTAATTGATGCAATTGTGGTAGATCAATTTAATTATATGTGTTACATTTATTAAATTAATGTAGAGAAATTTTATTATTCAAGTATATGACTATGTGAGCTTATTGAATTAAATGAAATATTTAATTAAGCGTGATGTTATTTAATTAATGTAATTATTAATTAGAGATTTAATATATTGTCATTATTTATTTATGAGATATTTAATTATGTGACTATGCGAAATTATGAAAAATTATTATATTTTATTTATATTAAATTAAATAAGATATATGAATTATTGTACAAGTGGGTGTGACATGAATTAAACTATATGGTAAAGGTTTTATTAAATTAAATGGTTTTGTAATTTATTTAACTAGCCAAACAAGGTCTTATTGGGAGTTGGGATCAGTTACACATGACTGGGTTAACTGACCACAATGCGCCAGTCTTTTATTACGACGTCTTCTTCTCATTCCTTATTATTTCTAAGTCTGCAATCAGAGAGGGAGAGAATTAGAGAGTTTGAGAAGTCTGAGAGAAAGTTTGAGTGTATAATTATCAATTACTTGTGAAAGAATCAACACTGATCATCTCTTCCATTAGTTATACTCTTGGCAATTCTCCTTCCCAATTCCAGTGACACCCCCAAATCCGGTACTTCCAGTTTCACAGAATTTGGTGTTCACGATACAAATATCATCCATCTATCTACCCATAATAAATGCAACCATGCATTAAATAGAAATAAAATCTTTCCCTTAAGGGTTACAACATCTGAATAATAATACAATCCCAGGTTAAACTAACCTTAAAACAGCTGTGCGAAATTTTAACAAATAAGTCTTAAACAACATCTTTAACTTAAGTCTTAAACAAATACATCATATAAAATAACAAGTCATATCAAATAACAAGTCTTCATCATTTGCTAACTTTGCCCTTGCCCTTACTAGTGGAAGGTTCGTCAGCTCTTTCGTTCTTAACTGCAATGTTATTATTAAGCGAGAGTGAGCATAAATGCCCACAAATATCATAATATAATAACAGTATAATAACATGCGAATAAATCAAAGACATCTGAATAAAATCTCAACTTTTGAATCAAGAGTGAATAACAAGAATCAAAAGAATTCTGAGGGTCATAAGACCTTGAACTATGTCCTAGGTTAACAAGGGTTATACTTGAAACCTTTAACAGTCATAAGACTATGGACCTTCTTCTCGTACTTAGGGGGATCAGCCCTTAGTACCATACTGTGCACAATATCTTAACGCTAAAGCGTAAATAATCCCCTATATAGGGTTGTTCATCTCAGTTTGACATTCGAGTCTACACCAAAGGAAGTTTGGTTTGGATAATTCATCAAGGGTTCTAAAATTTAGAACGCTCATCAACTATGGACTAGTTGAATCATTAAGGTTTCACTAGTCTAATAAGGTTCAACAATAATGATATTCAATTTGAATAATAATCTCAAGAAATATACAATAGAACAATTATTGTATAACTGAATCATGCTTTGGAAAGATAATAAATCTTTAATATCATGTTTGAACTTGAATAATAACAATGATAATTTATTCAGGGTAAATAATAAACTTGAATAATAATGACAAGTAGGGTTAGGAAACTTGCTCAAATTTAAGAGTTTAAGTTTAGGAAACTTGCCTCGTGCGTAGATTACACTTTAACTAAGCACATTCTTTGAATTAAATCCTACACACCATTCACATTCACAATACCAGTTAATTATAACTTAACTAATCAACATAAACTCATTCTCTTTGTCTACTTTTATTATTGACTATACTTAATCAATTTACCACTTTGTCACATAATTTACACTTCACAAATTATCAAGCTAATTATGTATTCAATAATTCAATTCACATGTAATTATGTTATTTACATGTTAAACAACTATGTCATCAATTCATTATATTTCTAACATGTTTACATGTTCATTACATTAAGTTACTAACACATTGCTAGACTTAACATTTAAAAAAAATTATGTTTCTGGACATTCTAGAGAGTGGCGCTGCGGCGCCACTGTTATACTTGATCTTCGCGCTGCGACGCGATGGCGCTATGGCCGGACACTTGGGGCTGTGGCGCGGTGGCGCTGCGGCGCGGGACTTTAGTTCTGGAGTTGGCGCTGCGGCGTGAGACTCCAGAATTCGATTCCCAGTTCGCGAAGAACACAGAGTTCAGCGAAAAGGACACCAAAAAATCAATAATTTCACTAATTTAACATACCCACATGTTAATATTCACATATAATCATTATCCAACATCTATAAAGTAATTTTAACCCATTAAAACACATAATCACAGAATTAAAACATAAAAATTTCCACTGTTCTTGATGTTCTTGAAGTTTTTAACATAAATTCCTAAATTCAACGCCACGGATTCGTTATAAAGCCAATTCCATTCATTTAAAGTTTGGTCTCTTCATATCAACATGCATAATAATATAGGAGTGTAAAATTTAGGGATAATATACGATCACTACATAAAATATCACGTATAAGGCCATAAGGCCAAAGCCCAAACTCTGTAATTTTGTAGAAATCATATACGACATGTTTTCATGAATTTGATGTTATGGTTTACAACATATACATAATTAAACACAATTTGATATAACATAACACACATATAACCCATAAACATTACTCCTAACCCAATTATAGAGGTTTAAACCAAAAACTATGAAACTCATATTCATGAAACTAAATGACGTAATTTAGAAATTGGGAGGGAGGATATTACCCTGAGAATGAGTATAGATTAGTAGGGAATGAGGTTATTCTCAACTCTTCTTAAATCAAACAATTTTCTCTCAACACCTCACAATCTCTCTCTCTAAAACTCTCTGCTAAGCCAGACTTAGAAAAAAAATGAAAGAAAGGAAAGGAAGGCGTATAATATAGAAATCAACTGACGCATTGGTGGTCAGTTACCCAGTCATGGGTAACTGCCCTCAACTTCCCATAGTGCCATGTTTGGCTAGCAAGAAAATAATTCAAAAACCATTTAATTTAATAAAGCTTTATTGTACAATTTAATTCATGTCACATCTTTATAAAATAGATCCAATATTTTATTTTATTTACTTTAAATAAAATATAATAATTTCTCATAAATAACCATAGTCATATAATTAAATATCTCATTAATAAATGATGACAATTTATTAAATCTCTAATTAATAATTAAATTAATTAAAGTAACATCATGTTTAATCAAATAATTCATTTAATTCATTAAGCTCACATAATTACATATTTGAATAATAATTATTCTCCACATTAATTTAATAAATGTAACATATATAATTAAATTAATCTACCACAATTGCATCAATTAATTATTAAATCTAATAATTAAATCATCGAAAATATTTATTTAATTCAATAAATATTAAAATTAAATTACAAAGATTCTCGTTCGTCATATCTTTTCCCCCTTAAAAGGATTCTGTCCCCAGAATCACGACTCAATAAATTCGACCCGTTACAATTTCTACTTTACGTAATTTAGTTTTCTAGAAAATGGCTTTCAAAACCTCTGTTATGTATTTGTAATTTGGAATAGGAGTAATGATTGGGTTGTGTATGTATTCTGGCATATCACATCGTGTTTAATTATATATATTGTGTAAACCATGTCATCAGTGTCATGAAAACATGATGTATATATGTTTTACAAAATTACAGAGTATGGGTCATGGCCTTAAGGCCTTGTACGTGATTTTAGTATGTCAAACATAAATGTTTTCATAAATTTTACACCCTTATATTATTGAACATGTCAATACGAAGAGACCGAAGTTTAAATGAACGGATTCGGTGTTATAACGAATCCGTAGGGACAATTTTCGTGTTTTATTTTCTAAACCTTCATGAACATCAATGTCAGTGAATTTTTATGTTTTAAATCTGTTATTAAGTGTTTAAAATTGTTAATGTCAGTATATAAATGTTGGGTTGTGTTTATACATGAACTATAACATGTGCGTATGTCTAATTTCGAGTAGAAATAATAAATTGGGAGAAATTGGCATGTTCTGCGATTTTTCGCGAACTGCCATTTCTGTGTCTGGTGTGCCGCGCCGCAGCGCCGGCTACCTGTACATTTCCCGCGCCGCAGCGCCAAGACTCGAGCCGCAGCGCCACGGCGCCACAGTGCCAAGTGTCCGGCCGCAGCGCCACCGCGTCGCAGCGCGAAGATCACGAGTATCAATGGCGCCGCAGCGCCACCCTCCAGAAAATTCAGAAATGAGATTTTTAAAATATTAAAGTCTAACGAGTGTTAGTGGATTGATGTAATGAACATGTAAATATGTTAGAAGAATATTGTGATGATAAAAATAGTTGTTTAAACATGTAAATAACATAATTACATGTGATTTAAATTATGGAATTCATAATTAGATTATTATTCATGAAGTACAAATTATGTGATAATGAGATAAATTGACTAAGTATAGTCGATAATTAAAGTGGACAGCGAGAATGAGTTTATGTTGATTAGTTAATTTATAATTAACTGGCATTGTGTATATGAATGGTATGTTGGATTTAATTCAAAGAACGTGCATAGTTAAAGTGTAATCAATGCACGAGGCAAGTTTTCTAAACTTAAACTCTTAAATTTGAGCAAGTTTCCTGAACTTAAACTCTTAAATTTAAGCAAGTTCCCTAACCCTACTTGTCATTATTGTTCAAGCTTATTATTTACCTTGAATAAACTATCGTTACTATTATTCAAGTTCAAATAATTTATTAAAGATTGATTATCTTTTCAAAGTATGATTTAGTTAAACAATAATTGTTCTATTGTATACTTCTTGAGATTATTATTCAAATTGAATATCATTATTGTTGAACCTTATTAGACTAGTGAAACCTTAATGATTCAATTAGTCCATAGTTGATGAGCGTTCTAAAATTCAGAACCCTTGATGAATTATCCAAACCAAACTTCCTTTGGTGCAGACTCGAATGTCAAATTGAGATGAACAACCCTGTATAGGGGATTATTTACGCTTCAGCGTTAAGATATTGTGCACAATATGGTACTAAGGGCTGATCCCCCTAAGTACGAGAAGAAGGTCCATAGTCTTATGACTGTTAAAGGTTTCAAGTATAACCCTTGTTAACCTAGGACATAGTTCAAGGACTTATGACCCTCAGAATTCTTTTGATTCTTGTTATTCACTCTTGATTCAAAAGTTGAGTTTTTATTCAGATGTCTTTGATTTATCCGCATGTTATTATACTGTTATTTCATTTTTTATACTTGTGGGCATTTGTGCTCACTCTTGCTTAATAATAACATTGCAATTAAGAACGAAAGAACTGATGAACCTTCCACTAGTAAAGGCAAGGGCAAAAAGTTAGCAAGTGACGAAGACCTGTTGTTTTATTTGACGATGTATTTGTTTAAGACTTGAGTTAATGTTATTGTTTAAGACTTATTTGTTTATGATTCCGCATAGATGTTTAAGGTTAGTTTAACCTGGGATTGTATTATTATTATTCAGATGTTGTAGCCCTTAAGGGAAGATTTTAATTCTATCTATTGCATGGTTTGCATTTTTTTTATGGGTAGATAGATAGATGATATTTGTATCGTGAACACTGAATCCTGTGGAAATGGAAGTACCGAATTTGGGGGTGTCATAGGTTGGTATCAGAGCCGTAGGTTATGAACCTTAGGTGGGGGAACAACCTTAGGTAGTAGCCTTATAGAAAGAAGATAGTAAAGGAAAACTCTTATCGAGTTTTAAGAAATGAATTTTTGGTAATTCATTGAAGATAATAAAATACATTATGTGTTTATGTGTTAATTTGTGTGCTCGTTAGTACGACTTAGTAACTAAAACTTAATATTTTGTTGTCAGGATGACGAATGTTGGAGAAGCTAGTCAAGCTGGGGAGGAAGAACCCTGATTACTTATAGTACCTACAGAGGAGGAGCCCCGAGACATACATGTTGTTAGGGAAGAGTTAGATCAGAGGGAGTCATCTCCATTGATCACCGTTGTTGGTCAGGAGCATGAGCCCGAGACTGATCCTGAGGAGGATCCTGAGGAGGAGTTTGATGAGGAAGAGGAAGAAGAGGAGTTACCACGGTACACCGTTGATGCAGAGATGTATGACACGTTATACGACCGTAACGTGGAATTACAAGACGAGGTTCAGGAATTGACTGAGCGAGCAAATGTTCTGAAGTCTACTTTAGAGGAGAATGAGAGGGAGATTTTGACTCTTCACTCACGATTGGGAAAGGTAGAATGGGATTTGGTCCATGAGAAGGGTCAAACCGAAGATAAGACCGAGGGGATAGAGAAGCTGAAAAAGGAACTGAAAGAAACCTCCGGAAGACTGAAAATAGCAGAGGAAGGATGGGTAAGAGAATCACATCGAGCTGATCGTGTAGAAGATGATAGTCGTGCAAAGAAGGCAAAGCTTGAAGAGACATACTCCACACTTAATCATGCAATGGATGAGGCTTAGGAACGAGTTTTGAGATACCCCATCCAGTTCGAAGGACTTCCATCGTATATGCTGGATCGCAGGACGATGTCTCGTATCATGGATGAGGAGCGTGGCAAGGCTATTCAGCACCTTGATAGACAAGATTAGAATCCGTTTAATTATGTGAAAGACTTAATTAGTTTTTATATGTAAATTCCGATGTGTTTATGAACGAAAGAATATGTTAATATTTTAAATCCTGTGGATTCTTTATTCCAGGATAGTTGATGTAAATAGCAGTTATGCTATAGTTTGATGTTAAAACTTTGAGTTGAATTAAATATATTAAGTTGTTTGAGATGACGTGTTAAATTGTTGAGTAATGCCTTAACTATTTAGAGAAATAAATAAAGTTCTAATAAGCGTGTATTTAATAGAAAAATGCCGCCAAGGAGAAGACAACAACGTCAACCGGCTCAGGAAGAGTCAACCAATAATAACAATAACGCCAACGCTAATTCTGTTCAGCAGTTGGTGAACTTACTAACGGGAGCAATGAACAATTAACCTCAAGCTCCACCAAACACAACGTTTAAAGACTTCAAGGCGATGGGACCACCAGAGTTCAAAGGTTCCAGGAACCCAATTGAGGCTCAAACGTGGGTCATGGAAATGGAGAAAGTATTCGACGTTGCTAGGGTTAGAGAAGACCAGAAGACCGCTTTCGCAACGTTTATGCTGAAGTCTGAGGCTTGCTACTAGTGGCAAGCAAATAAAGTGCGAGGAGGTGAAGGTGTAATTATGTGGGAGAGATTTAAAGAAATATTTTTCAAAATGTACTTCCCAACTAGTTCGCAGAATCAGATGGAAATTCAATTTTTGGAACTGAAGCAAGGAAACATGAGCGTACCTAAATACGCAGCTAAATTCGATGAGTTGGTAAGGTTTGCCCCGTACCAAGTACACACTGACGAAAGAAAGGCCAGAAGATTTGAACAAGGACTAAAGCCTTGGGTTTACAGTAAGGTGTCAATGTTTCAGATAAACACATTTGCCGGAGTACTGGAAAAGGCCATCCTCGCTGAAGGTGGGAGCGATGCAGTGACCAAGTACAATCAAGAGCAGAAGAAGAAGAAGAGTGAAGGTGAAGGAAATAACAAGACTGGTGGGAGTAACACTGGGGGTAGTCATAATCAGAAGAGGAAGTGGACGGATAACTCGTCAGCTGGAAGTCAACAAGGAGGGCAGAAGAAGAAAATTGAAGCGTGCTCAAACTGTGGAAAAGCTCATCTGGGAGTTTGCATGAAAGGGAAGCGAGTGTGCTACAATTTTGGTCAGGAGGGCCACATAGCACCAAACTGTCCAAACCCAAAGAAGGGTGCTTGTTTTAACTGTGGTTCTAAGGATCATCTAGCAAGAGATTATCCCAAGAAGGGATCAGGAGGAGCAGTGCAAGGAGGTAACCGTGGAAATAGCAGTGGAAATACCTTAACCATTACCGGACCACCTGCAACAAATCGACCGACCGCCAGAACTTTCAATATGACATTGCATGACGCAATCCAGTCTCGTGATGTGGTGTCAGGTATCATTCCGATCAATGAAATTAATGCTTATGTTTTATTTGATTCGGGTGCTACTTGTTCCTTTATATCCGAAGACTTTGCTAATAGTTTAGATTTACTTATGGATGAGTTGGAATATCCCATGAATATAGAAATTGCGAACAGAGAGATAATTCCTGTTAAGTACGTGTTTAAGAACTGTAGGGTGGATATTAAGGGTAATATCATGAACGTAGATCTTATCCCTATTCGGCTTAGGAAATTTGACGTTATTTTGGGTATGGATTGGTTATCCAATTGTGGGGCGGTAATTGACTGCCAGAAGAAATGTATTAACCTTATGACTCCATCAAAGGTTGTGTTTTATGGTAGCAAGTCGCCTAGACAAGCGAGTTGTCTAACGATGATGCAGGCCAAGAGGTTGTTAAGACAAGGCTGTGTCGGATATCTAGCTTACATAGTCGACAGTCAAAAAGAGAATTCGAAGGTAGAAGAGATACCGATTGTGAGGGACTTCGTCGATTTATTTCAAGACGATTTGCCAGGACTTCCACCAGATAGAGAGGTAGATTTCCTGATCGATTTGGCGCCCGGAACCGGTCCAATATCGAAGACACCATACCGAATGGCACCAGTAGAGATGAAAGAACTGATGGTCCAACTACAAGAAATGCTGGATAAAAAGTATATTCAACCAAGCGTATCGCCATGGGGAGCGCCGGTGTTGTTTGTGAAAAAGAAGGACGGATCGATGCGGCTTTGCATTGACTACAGAGAACTGAACAAGGTCACGATTAAGAATATATATCTATTACCAAGAATCGACGATCTGTTTGATCAATTAAAGGGAGCAAGAAACTTTTCCAAGATAGACTTGAGGAGTGGTTATCACCAACTGAAGGTGAGGCCAGAGGATGTACCAAAGACAGCGTTCAGAATGCGATACGGTCACTACAAATTTTTAGTAATGTCGTTTGGTCTAACGAATGCTCCTGCAGCATTTATGGGACTAATAAATGGTGTGTTCAAGCCATTTTTGGACAAATTCGTGGTGGTATTTATAGACGACATTCTGGTATATTCCAAAACCAAAGAAGAACACGAAGAACATTTGAGGTTAACGTTGGAAGTATTGAGAAGGGAGAAGTTGTACGCTAAATTTTTGAAATGTGAATTCTGGATCGAGCGAGTACAATTTCTTGGTCACGTGATTGATAAAAATAGAATTTCGGTAGATCCATCCAAAGTAGAAGTCGTGATTAACTGGGATCAGCCGAGAACGCCGTCAGAAGTAAGAAGTTTTCTTGGATTAGCGGGATATTATAGAAGATTCATTCAAGATTTTTCCAAGATCGCAACTCCGTTAACGAATTTAACTCGAAAAGCTGTGAAATTTGTTTGGACGGAGAAGTGTGAAGAGAGCTTTCAAGAATTAAAGAAGAGGTTGAGTACGGCACCTGTGTTATCTCTTCTGGATGATACAGGTAATTTTGTTATTTTTAGTGATGCGTCGCATAAAGGACTTGGTTGTGTGCTAATGCAAAACAGTAAAGTCATCGCGTATGCATCACGACAGTTGAAGGATTACGAGAAGGGATACCCGACCCATGATTTGGAGTTAGCTGCAGTTGTTTTTGCTTTAAAAATTTGGAGGCACTAACTCTTCGGGGAGAAGTGTGAGATATATACGGACCACAAGATTCTGAAATATATTTTCACACAGAAGGATTTGAATATGCGTCAAAGAAGATGGTTAGAATTAATTAAGGATTACGATTGTGAGATTTTATACCATCAGGGTAAAGCTAATGTAGTTGCCGACGCCTTAAGTAGAAAGGGTCGTGAGAAATTGATGATGTTGACTGCTCAGGAGGAGCTAATCACAGAAATGGAGAAACTGGAGTTGGAAGTGAAGTATCAAATGGAGATTGATGAGAAGCTATTTCAGATGCAATCTGGTACAACTTTACTAGATAAAGTGAAGGAGGCTCAGCTTTAGGATGATGAATGCAAAAAGGTGGCAAAGAAGATATCCGAAGGGACCGAACCGAGATTTAAGATGGATAAGGAAGGAATACTGAGATTTGAGAGTTGAATTTGGGTACCACCAGTACAAGAGATTAAGGAAGATATTTTAAGCGAGGCTCATAGTTCACGATATTTGAAGCGTGATGTTGCAGAATGTGGTGTCAAGTGTCTGACCTGTCAGAAAGTGAAAGCGGAACATCAGAGACTGAGTGGATTGCTACAACCGTTAGAGATCCCAGAGTGGAAATGGGAACATATTACAATGGACTTCGTGGTTGGCCTTCCGACGACTCAGAAAGGCTACGAAGCAGTATGGGTTATCGTTGACCGACTGACGAAATCTGCACACTTCCTTCCGATCAAAATTAGATTCAACTTAGATCAGTTGGTCAGGCTATACGTAAAAGAGATTGTTTCGAGACACGAAGTTCCGGTATCAATTGTTTCAGATAGGGATCCGCGCTTCACATAAAATTTCTGGAAACGTCTTCAGGAATGCATGGGTACGCAATTGCAAATGAGTACAGCTTAGCACCCTCAAACAGATGGACAGAGTGAGAGAACGATTCAGATATTAGAAGATATGCTAAGAGCCTGTGTGATGGACTTTAAAGGAAATTGGGATGATCACCTACCATTAGTAGAGTTCGGCTACAACAACAGTTACCACGCTAGTATTGGCATGTTGTTGGGTAAAATCTAGTTACACACAACACGCAAGTATACGTGGTCAACAAGTAATAAAGTGAAAGTAGAGTATCGTTCCCACGAGGAATTATTAATATAAATCACCAAGTACTAACCCGTAACAAACTCAATCTTATTTAAACGAATGAATTTCAATTTATAAATAAATTAATTCTAATTACCACTAGTTAAATTAAGATTATGGAGATTTAAGATCACAACTTCACTTATTGCTTCATTTAAGTTAACACACTTCTCATCAATTATTTTCGATCCTGAATTGTTAATCAAGAACACTAAAGTAGATAAAACCACCTCTCGATGCATAATACACATACTCACTTAAATCCATATATGATAGAATCAAGCAAGACACCCTAATTAACTAATCCACTATATCTCTATGTGAATTACAATTAAAAAGGATTTAAAGCACAAGTTCTCTATAAGATTACATATGGCGTAAAGGCATATTTCTATCCTAAACACGAATCATGAATTCCATCTATGTAGAAATCACAAACACATACTATCATGATAAGATCTAAATCTATACTTCATCTCTCGAGTTCATATAGATTATCACGGTAATTGTTAGCTAGGCAATTAAGCAATTAAGTCCAAATCACAATAGACAATCCTCACAATAGAACATAATAATTAATAGCGAAGCATATTAAAATAAACTACACAATAAGATCCATTGTAATCTCAAACAAAGAATTAGTTCATTATTATTGAATTAAAACTAAGAATCCACAATTGAATAATTATTAAAAGACAAAAATAAGAGAAGAGTAAAGAATAAATCTGTTATCAGCAAATCTCCATCTTCCTCAAGCTCATGCTTTTGATCTTCAATGGTGTCCAAGTTGCTTCAATCTCCCAATCCCATAAGAACTAGGGTTTTTATCTAATTTACTCTAATCTAATCTAATGGAATCCTCTAAAACTAGCCTAGATCTCCTCTCTTTTATGTCTCTCATCATGTATTTATAGTTCTAATGGACACCCAAGCAAGTTAGGCAACTAAGAATCCTATTTTAGCTCAAATTGGACATCAAATGACCAAAAAAACGCTGCATTCCCACCGCCTAGCGCGCACAGCGCCGCTGCTAAGCCTTTTTGGGCGCGGTCCGCGCTACAGGGTTAGAAAATCTGGCCGCCTAGAGCGCCCTAGCGCGGTCTGCGCTGCCCTGTTTTTTGCTGCGACGTCCTTTGGTAAAACACGCATAACTTCTGATCCGCTTGGAGTTACGGGGCCTGCCACCTATCAAATCGAAGATAACGACGGGGTCTACAACTTCCATGCTTTGAGGATTGACAGATTCGGATCAAACCAATGCGGAAATCGAGCTTGAAGTAGATGCTGTGTAAATGGCAAGCATGACAACTCTTAGCTTTGATCTTTGTTGATATTTTGGCCATAACTCTCGCATCCGAACTCTGATTGGGATGATTCAAGATGTTCCGGAAAGCTAAGAAGTAGAGCTACTGTAAATTCCAATTTTTAAGCCAAGAACATGTATCCAACTTGATGTTTAAAGTCCTTCAATATTCCCTAATAACATTTTCTTGCGTAGTTTAGTCCAAAAGATGTCTGAATTCTTTCCCTTGGTTCTTCATGCCAATGTCGTGTCATCGCCTACAAAATAACATAAAATGTATGAAAAGTAACTAAGAAACATGAGATTAAGCAAATAATTCAAGTAATAGATACCCGATAAGTAGGAATAAAACCACTTATCAAATACCCCCAAACTTAAACCTTTGCTTGTCCTCAAGCAAAAACACAAATAATAATGCCATATAATGCAACTAATCTACATGCCTACGAATCCAGCAGTAATAACAGAAACAAGTCTATTCAACCGGCCTTAGAGAAATCAAATAAACACGATAATACATCATATCAAAACAAATCATTAACTTCTCAATCAATCATCAAATCTTAGACTGTTATCATTGATATAGTGCGTGTGTGCTCCACAACAATGTTAACTGATATAAAATCAAATTTAACACATAATAAGTCTCTTCGAAGGTATCATACAATGTAAACTCAAGAAATCTAAAAATAAGCTAGATCCAACTAAAACTAAACAATTACCAATATCGAGGGTCAACATGGGATACTTATGCTTCATTTTTCATCTACGGGGCTTTTTGCTCTTATTTCCCGTTTTATTCTTTTTTTTATTTTTTGGTTGATGGATAGTGAGTGCGTTTTACGCTCCATCTCACGCCTGTGTTTATGGGGAGTGCATTTCACGCTTCTTCTCGACCCAACACAGGACTCAATTTATTCAACTCTTTTTTTCTTTTCCCTTTTTTTCAGCTTATATACCCCAAATATTCCCCCAAACTTAGGTTCTTGTCTAACCTTTGCCATCACAACTTATTCTTGTCATTCTTTCATTCAAACTAGCATTATCCTTTAGAGTCTCATTACGTATCAATTTAAACTCAATCAATCAACAAGTTCTTCTTACAGTGCTATCCTTATTATACCAGTTTCAAACGGCAAAAGACTCAATTCATAACAAAAAATCACATCAAAGCTCTAATAGTCAGTATTATACTTGTCTACCCAATTCCAATCTCATCATTGGCCAAAACAAACAATAAATATCAAACAGCTGGACTCATGCAAGATGTACTAAATGATATATAAACATAGTAAACTAACTTCTAATTTTTTTTTATTTTTCAAATTTTTTTTTCAAGAATGCAAAAACTATATGTAACTATACGAACTACAATGCAAATAACTAACTATATGCGATACGACACTAAAATGCCCCCAAACTTAAACTAGACATTGTCCTCAATGGCTAAGATAGGAAAAATTAAAAGAGAGGACTTCCCTGAAAATAAAGCATTTTCCTCCTTGTCTGCTAAGTCTGAAGAATAGGCCAAACACATTGGAATAGATCGAGAACCACACTTGAGTTGGACTTGACTAACATGTGAATATGATAGAAGCAAGCTTGTTAGATCCTAAGACATGCAAATTTATTAACTAATAATATAAAACCTAATAAAAACTATAAATAAAAATTAAACTTGGGTTGCCTCCCAATAAGCGCTTGATTTATAGTCCTTCAGCCAGACTTTGTCTGGTCAACGCTATCCAATTCCTCTTCGGTAATTGAGGAACCCTCCATCCATTGGAAATAATGTAACTTTTGGTAGGTTTCCTTTTGTGATGGCTATCGAATTAAAGTCACCTAGCCTGCTTTGTTTAAATAAGTGCCCAATTGAGAATGCTGAATAACTAGGTGCTTGTCCGTCTTTTGAGTTTATGATTAGATTGGGGCTTTGAGGCTTGGCAAGAACAATGGGCTCTTCTTCTTCTATCTTCTCCTCCTCATCCCACCATGGCTTTACATTTGTACTAGCTCTCATGTCATAAAGAGCCTTGCTGACGACATGATTACCAAGCAGGCACGGTTTTGCAAATCTAATTGGACCCTTGATCTTTTGCGGAGAAGGCACTTGAGGCATTAATAACACCGGCTCATCCTCGTTAGTACTCATAGTTAGTTCATTCCCACTTGTCTCCTCTTTTTCAGCATCTCGTGTCTCATCCAGTTGTAGATTTGGTTCGGGCACTTCATCAATCTCGGAATCCTCGTCATAACACCAATTATTTTGAGGACAGTTGTTCAAGGCTTTGAACATTTGATCTATTTGGTTCTGCAGATTATGAATTGATATCTCTTGATTCTGAATTGACCGCTCTTGATTAATCCTCCTCTCCTCATTTGATGCTACGAACTTCGACAACAATTCCTCCAGCCTTGAATTTCCTGTTTCAGTCTTAGAAGCCATGTATTGAGGACCATTAGTTGAGGTAGTGACGATTTGTTCCATCTGGTTTTGAAAATTATAGCTTGATATTTCTTGACTCATCATCCTCTCCTCTTGGTCTGATATGCCCTTCAATATAACATCCATCAGATTTGGCTTTTCTTCTTGTGGCAATGGAGGTGGATATGAAAATTCCGGTGTGTATGATGGATTTGGAGCGTAGTATTCGTCTTCATAATTGTAGCTCCATGACGAATTCCGGTGATACCCCCAACCTTGGTGATAATTGCCATCTGTATAATCGTTGAGGTATTCACCACCGTGTTGTCCTGGCCCAAAACTAACCGTGCATTGATGACTCGGGTGATTACCAACACAATAATTGCAATTAACTGTTATCCTTCGATTATGTTGGGCTGCAACAACGTCCAACTTCCTGGAAAGTGTCTCAAGTTGCGCTGATATTGCAGAAAATGCAATGAGACCATCAATCTCCGCTCCCCTTGGCTGAGTCATTTTCGTATGTGGCCATTGATAATTAAATTCCGCCATTGTGCCTGAAAAGAAAGAAAAATAGGAAAAGAATTAAATAAAAAGAAAAAAATGTTTAAATTAAGACTAATTTGATTGAAGCTAATATTGGCAAAAGTATATTAACTAATTCCCCGGCAACGGCGCCAAAAACTTGTTTGTTTGTTTTTTTTTTCGATCCCCGGCAACGGCGCCAAAAACTTGTTGGGTAAAATCTAGTTACGCACAACACGCAAGTATACGTGGTCAACAAGTAATAAAGTGAAAGTAGAGTATCGTTCTCACGAGGAATTATTAATATAAATCACCAAGTACTAACCCGTAACCAACTCAATCTTATTTAAACGAATGAATTTCAATTTATGAATAAATTAATTCTAATTACCACTAGTTAAATTAAGATTACGGAGATTTAAGATCACAACTTCACTTATTGCTTCATTTAAGTTAACACACTTCTCATCAATTATTTTCGATCCTGAATTGTTAATCAAGAACACTAAAGTAGATTAAACCACCTCTCGATGCATAATACCCATACTCACTTAAATCCACATATGATAGAATCAAGCAAGACACCCTAATTAACTAATCCACTATATCTCTATGTGAATTACAATTAAAAAGGATTTAAAGCACAAGTTCTCTATAAGATTACATATGGCGTAAAGGCATATTTCTATCCTAAACACGAATCATGAATTCCATCTATGTAGAAATCACAAACACATGCTATCATGATAAGATCTAAATCTATACTTCATCTCTCGAGTTCATATAGATTATCACGGTAATTGTTAGCTAGGCAATTAAGCAATTAAGTCCAAATCACAATACACAATCCTCACAATAGAACATAATAATTAATAGCGAAGCATATTAAAATAAACTACACAATAAGATCCATTGTAATCTCAAACAAAGAATTAGTTCATTATTATTGAATTAAAACAAAGAATCCACAACTGAATAATCATTAAAAGACAAAAATAAGAGAAGAGTAAAGAATAAATCTGTTGTCAGCAAATCTCCATCTTCCTCAAGCTCATGCTTTTGATCTTCAATGGTGTCCAAGTTGCTTCAATCTCCCAATCCCATAAAAACTAGGGTTTTTATCTAATTTACTCTAATCTAATCTAATAGAATCCTCTAAAACTAGCCTAGATCTCCTCTCTTTTATGTCTCTCATCATGTATTTATAGTTCTAATGGACACCCAAGCAAGTTAGGCAACTAAGAATCCTATTTTAGCTCAAATTGGACATCAAATGACCAAAAAAACGCTGCATTCCCGCCGTCTAGCGCGCACAGCGCTGCTGCTAAGCCTTTCTGGGCGCGGTCTGCGCTGCCCTGTTTTCTGCTGCGACGTCCTTTGGTAAAACACGCATAACTTCTGATCCGCTTGGAGTTACGGGGCCTGCCACCTATCAAATCGAAGATAACGACGAGATCTACAACTTCTATGCTTTGAGGATTGACATATTCGGATCGGACCAAGGCAGAAATTGAGCTTGAAGTAGATGCTGTGTAAATGGCAAGCATGACAACTCTTAGCTTTGATCTTTGTTGATATTTTGGCCATAATTCTCGCATCCGAACTCCGATTGGGATGATTCAAGATGTTCCGGAAAGCTAAGAAGTAGAGCTACCGTAAATTCCAATTTTCAAGCCAAGAACATGCATCCAACTTGATGTTCAAAGTCCTTCAATATTCCCTAATAACATTTTCTTGCGTAGTTTAGTCCAAAAGATGCTGAATTCGTTCCCTTGCTTCTTCATGCCAATGTCGTGTCATCGCCTACAAAATAACATAAAATATATGAAAAGTAACTAAGAAACATGAGATTAAGCAAATAATTCAAGTAATAGATACCCGATAAGTAGGAATAAAACCACTTATCACATGCCGCCTTACGAAGCGTTATACGGTAGAAAGTGCAGAACTCCGCTTTACTAGGATGAAATTGGTGAGAGACAATTGCTAGGGCCAGAATTAGTACAGCAGACAGCAAAAATAGTCAAAGTAATCCGAGCACGACTGGTAGCGGCTCAAGACCGATAGAAGAAATACGCTGATCCACATCGTAAAACTATCGAGTTTGAATCAGGTAGTTATATTTTCTTGAAGGTCTCTCCTTGGAAAAGGAAGATCAGGTTCGGAAAGAAAGGAAAATTGAGCCCAAGATTCATTGGACCCTTTGAAGTACTGAGAAGAATCGGAGAAGTTGCGTATGAGGTAGCCTTACCTCCAGCACTCGAGAATATCCATAACGTCTTCTATGTTTCTGTGTTGCGACCCTACAAGCCTGATTACAAGCATGTAATTGAATATGAACCCCTACATTTTGAGAAAGACTTATCTTACGAAGAAATTCCTGTCTAAATTGTCGACTGAAAAGAACAAGTTCTCAAAAATAAAATTATACCTTCTGTTAAGGTAATTTGGAGGAACCACAATGCTGAAGAAGCTACGTGGGAACTCGAAGAGAATATGATGAAGAATTACCCTCATTTATTTACTTAAATATGTGTATGCGATTCTGGCGACAGGATCTTTGTAAGGGGGGAGAATGTAACGGGTCAAATTTTATTGAATTTATTGAGTCGTGATTCTGGGGACAGAATCCTTTTAAGGGGGGAATGATGTGACGAACGAGATTTTTGTAAATTAATTTTAACATTTATTGAATTAAATAAATATTTTTCGATGATTTAATTATTGGATTAAATAATTAATTGATACAATTGTGGTAGATTAATTTAATTATATGTGTTACATTTATTAAATTAATGTAGAAAAATTTTATTATTCAAGTATATGACTATGTGAGCTTATTGAATTAAATAAAATATTTAATTAAGCATGCTGTTATTTAATTAATGTAATTATTAATTAGAGATTTAATAAATTGTCATTATTTATTAATGAGATATTTAATTATGTGACTATGCGAAATTATGAGAAATTATTATATTTTATTTATATTAAATTAAATAAGATATATGAATTATTGTACAAGTAGGTGTGACATGAATTAAACTATATGGTAAAAGTTTTATTAAATTAAATAGTTTTGTAATTTATTTAACTAGCCAAACAAGGTCTTATTGGGAGTTGGGATCAGTTACCCATGACTGGGTTAATTGAGCACAATGCGCCAATCTTTTATTACGACGTCTTCTTCTCATTCCTTATTATTTCTAAGTCTCCAAATCAGAGAGGGAGAGAATTAGAGAGTTTGAGAATTCTGAGAGAAAGTTTGAGTGTACAATTATCAATTACTTGTGAAAGAATCACTACTGATCATCTCTTCCATTAGTTATACTCTGGGTAATTCTCCTTCCCAATTCCTACTTTACGTAATTTAGTTTTCTAGAAAATGGCTTTCAAAACCTCTGTTATGTATCTGTAATTTGGAATAGGAGTAATGATTGGGATGTGTATGTATTATGGCATATCACATCGTGTTTAATTATATATATTGTGTAAACCATGTCATCAGTGTCATGAAAACATGTTGTATATGTGTTTTACAAAATTACAGAGTATGGGTTATGGCCTTAAGGCCTTATATGTGATTTTAGTATGTCAAACATAAATGTTTTCATAAATTTTACACCCTTATATTATTGAGCATGTCAATACAAAGAGACCGAAGTTTAAATGAACGATTCGGTGTTATAACGAATTCGTAGGGACAATTTTCATGTTTTATTTTCTAAACCTTCATGAACATCAAAGTCAGTGAATTTTTATGTTTTAAATCTGTTATTAAGTGTTTAAAATTGTTAATGTCAGTATATAAATGTTGGGTTGTGTTTATACATGAACTATAACATGTGGATATATCTAATTTCGAGTAGAAAATAAGAAATTGGGAGAAATTGGTACATTTCCCACGCCGCAGCGCCAAGACTCGAGCCGCAGCGCCACGGCGCCACAGCGCCAAGTGTCCGGCCGTAGCGCCACCGCGTCGCAGCGCGAAGATCACGAGTATCAGTGGCGCCGCAGCGCCACTCTCCAAAAAATTCAGAAATGAGATTTTTAAAATATTAAAGTCTAACGAGTGTTGGTGGATTGATGTAATGAACATGTAAATATGTTAGAAGAATAATGTGATGATAAAAATAGTTGTTTAAACATGTAAATAACATAATTACATGTGATTTAAATTATGGAATTCATAATTAGATTATTATTCATGAAGTACAAATTATGTGATAAAATTGACTAAGTATAGTCGATAATTAAAGTAGACAACGAGAATGAGTTTATGTTGATTAGTTAATTTATAATTAACTAGTATTGTGTATATGAATGGTATGTAGGATTTAATTCAAAGAACGTGCTTAGTTAAAGTATAATCTACGCACGAGGCAAGTTTCCTAAACTTAAACTCTTAAATTTGAGCAAGTTTCCTAAGCTTAAAATCTTAAATTTGAGCAAGTTCCCTAACCCTACTTGTCATTATTGTTCAAGCTTATTATTTACCTTGAATAAACTATCGTTACTATTATTTAAGTTCAAATGATTTATTAAAAATTGATTATCTTTTCAAAGTATGATTTAGTTATACAATAATTGTTCTATTGTATACTTCTTGAGATTATTATTCAAATTGAATATCATTTTTGTTGAACCTTATTAGACTAGTGAAACCTTAATGATTCAATTAGTCCATAGTTGATGAGCGTTCTAAAATTCAGAACCCTTGATGAATTATCCAAACCAAACTTCCTTTGGTGCGGACTCGAATGTCAAACTGAGATGAACAACCCTGTATAGGGGATTATTTATGCTTTAGCGTTAAGATATTGTGCACAGTATGGTACTAAGGGTTGATCCCCCTAAGTACGAGAAGAAGGTCCATAGTCTTATGATTGTTAAAGGTTTCAAGTATAACCCTTGTTAACCTAGGATATAGTTCAAGGTCTTATGACCCTCAAAATTCTTTTGATTCTTGTTATTCACTCTTGATTCAAAAGTTGAGTTTTTATTCAGATGTCTTTGATTTATCCGCATGTCATTATACTGTTATTTCATTTTTTATACTTGTGGGCATTTGTGCTCACTCTTGCTTAATAATAACATTGCAGTTAAGAACGAAAGAACTGATGAACCTTCCACTAGTAAAGGCAAGGGAAAAGTTAGCAAGTGACGAAGACCTGTTGTTTTATTTGACGATGTATTTGTTTAAGACTTGAGTTAATGTTATTGTTTAAGACTTATTTGTTTATGATTCCGCACAGATGTTTAAGGTTAGTTTAACCTAGGATTGTATTATTATTATTCAGATGTTGTAACCCTTAAGGGAAGATTTTAATTATATCTATTGCATGGTTTGCATTTTCTTTATGGGTAGATAGATAGATGATATTTGTATCGTGAAGACTGAATCCTGTGGAAATGGAGGTAGCGGATTTGGGGGTGTCACAAAACTTGCCTCAAGCGTAAGCTACACAAGTATAATGTTCGCTAATTACCCTACACATTTTACTGGAATCACAATATCTATTAGATATGCTTACATACCATAACATGTACAATTCTAGCTAATCTTATCATTTTAGCACAAGTCTTTTATTACCATACATATTTTAGAACCACAGGTGTACATTTCTCAACACTTATTCATTGCTCACTAAGTTCCTTAAATCACATATATCATTTTCACCACTTACTAACTTTGCATTTTAGAATTAGTAACCACAAGATATACTTCTTTTTCAACCTTGTTTTTACACATTTAACACGTTAACATAATCATTAAGCCATGTTATAACGAATGACCAAAGTCTACAGAAGTAGCAGACTTCACTATCTGTGACTGGCTACTGGCGCAGCCGCGACAGTAATACACTTGGTAACCGCGCGCCCGCGCGACGCAGCGCGCCTGCGCCCATATGCAGCGCGCCCGCGCGACAACTGTGCGCCAGACATCACGCCCGCGCAATGCCTCAGTTCTAGTTTTTTGCAGAAGCTCGAAATCAGACTCTACTTTGGCCAAAAATCCCAATTCTATAAAAAATCTCCCAACTTCAACATTTAACACTTTGTCATATTATAGTTACACATGCTAAACACCATTCTATATATAGAAACATTATATAAACATCATTTTGAAGAATCAAAACTATATTTTTTTTCCAAATTTCCTCATTTTTATACTTTTAACGAATTCGATCACCACGAATTCGTTTCTTAATCATTTGACACGATTCGAACTACGCCGCTTTCGCTTCTTAACATATTATCACAATCCAACTTCAATTCGCAGATTACAACTCATATAAGGCATGAAATTGGGTACTTACTAAGGCTATTTTTTCAAATATGAACATTGTTAGTTATATTCCCTTCTTACAATTCAATTTCACGTGTTTGATTGCTACCCCTTTTATATACATGCCAATAACAGACTCTACAATACAATCACACACCCATAACCCATATCTTAAAATCAATAATTACATACATACATATATATATATATATATATATATATATATATATATATATATATATATATTGATAATAACAGATTCTACAAAAATAATACATATAAATCCATTTTCAACAACAATATCAAAACTTAATCGTTAAAATTAAAGTAGGTTATACATTGATTAGAAAGAACAATTAGCAACCCTTCTCTTTCTCTTGACAATCTCAAAACAACTCCTTTCTTCTCCAAATTCTCTGTGATTTTCTCTTCCAAGCTCTCTCTCAACACTCTGTGTTTCCTTCTCTCTGAACTTAGCCTTAGAACAATAGACGCGTAGGAATTATAAACTGACTCCCACTTCCCCCACTAACGTCAGGTAAAATAAGCCAAAGGTTCGCGTCAGTTAAAATAACCCAAAGGCCATAAGGCTACGTTTGGTTACACACTAATTCCCAATACTAGATTATTTAAATAATATTTATATCATATAGTTACACGTGTCACACATGTAACCCATTTTAATAGCTAATAATTTATAATTATAATAATTATATTCTTATTATAATTATGCTTATAATAGATAATTATATAATTATATATCTAATTTAATTAATAAATTAGAAACAACATTTTATTTATTTTATTTATTTCCTTTAAATTAAACAATTCATTTAATTTAATTATTTTCTTAAATATTAAGCAATTGCTTTAATTTAATTATTTTCCTTAAATTAAATCCTTCAGATAAAATTATCAACACTCAATTTAATTATCATTAATCCATTTAGTTACTAAATTAATTCACCACAATTTATTAATTATTTACTTTTCTCAATAAATAAATTACTTAAAATATTTATTTAATTATATAAATATTTAAATTAAATTATAAATTTCTCGATCGTTACAAGCAAACTCTTGTAGTCTTAGTCATGATTTGAACAAACTAGCGATGAGCTTATTTTACTAGAACAAGTTTGAATTCCAATATTTATAGACGCATTCTAACTTGTTTATTGTTAGACAAGTTTCTTTATTGTCATTCGGATATTATGAATGTAGTTTCTTGAATTCTAATTTCTAATGTTGAATTATATTATCTCATTTACTTGGCACAAATAATTCTCATAATGAGCAAGCTTTATTTTCAGCTTGCTATTATTTAAAGTATAATCAGTAATTCATAGTTCTAGCTTAATATTATTCCAGCAAGGTTTGTTGTCATTCAATACTTATGCCTTGTAATTGTTTCTAAGCATGAGTTAAAAATATAGCTAGTTCGCTTACACTTATTCATTGTTCTATATTATGTTATTATTAATCAACTGTTTTATTATCAAACACTTTTGATTCAACTAGTCCTCTAGTTGATGATCGTTAAACTTCAAATTTCCCTTGAAAGCTTATCCAAACAAAACTTTTTTTGGTGCGGACTTGTACTTTAAATACTGAGATGAACAACCCTATTAATAAGGGATAATTTACACTTAGCATTGAAATGTTTGTGCACAATACATTGTACGAAGGCCTGATCCCCCTAAGTATGAGGAGTCTTTATAGTCTTATGACTGTTAAAGTTGAAGTTAAAAGATTACTTACAACTGTGGACATAGTTCATGGTCTTACGACCCTCAGATATATATATTCTATATTTTGATTCCAGTCTTTGATTATTATTGACAGAGTACTATTCAGTTTAGATGAGCCTGGTCATTGGCAGTTATCATTATCTTGTTGATTCATTGTTATATTTAGTGAGCATTTGTTTTGCTCACTCTTGCATATTTATACACTAATTGCAGCTAAAGTTGAGAAAGTAGACGAGCCTTCATCTAGCAAAGGAATGAAAAAAATGTACAAGTGATGAAGAGTTATAATTTCATTTAATGTTATGATGATAGACTTTTAAATTAATGATGTGACGTAATAATTTTATTTCCGCAATTATATGAATGTTTAAGGTTAGACAACCTGGGAAGATTTTTATTTAACGATGTAACCCTATTTAAAGGGAGGATTTATGATTTAATTTTTATTATGTTTGGGTAGATAAATGTGAATATTTGGATAGTGAACTCCAAATCTCGTGGGAATGAAGTACCTAGATTTGAGGGTGTCACATTATCAGTTTACCTTAGGGTTCTTTCCCATTATCAACTAAACTCCATTCGAGTTCATTCTTATTATCTTTGTCATCTTCATCTTATAGACATCATCTCAACATTTTTATTACCGGAGTTAGGAAACTCCTGAATTCTCATTCTCTAGATACTTCAAGATTCTTCTATGAATCTTTGCTTATATATATTTTAATCTTTATCTTTCTCTCTCTCTCAGGTTATAGCCTAAGGTACTTTTACCTAAAGATTATAACCTATAGCTTTGATACCAACCTGTGACGCCCCCAAATCTGGGTCCCTTCGAACCCCGGATCTGGTCCGCCACGATACTACTATCGACCAACTATTTATATCTTTTATTCATTACTTAATGAATATAACTTTGATTATTACAATTTAGAATATAAATTCTTTCCATTTCCAGGATTTGTATAATGACCCCAAACTTTTATAAGTTTCAAATCTTGGTCATTTACCATTCCTGTCTTACATCATATTCGATGTTATAAAGTATGCGGAATAATTTAAAAATTTTCAATCTCCTTTGAAAAAAAAATCTTTCATTGATTTCTTAACTTGAATCAATTACATATCCTTGAATCAAATTATGTTAGGATTCACTATTCGAATTACTATATAAATTTTTACATCTCGATTCTAATTCCACTATGCATCACATAGTACAACTTTACAACTCAACATGTATTACACATTGTAAACTACTATCATGTACATCTCCTAGAACCTAAGCATGGTTCAAGGGCATATATTTAAATAAATAAATCAATCTCCTTCGATTCTATTGAACTCTATCAATCAAGTAGCACGTAATCTTTATCGTGAGTCCTTAACATGCAAAAGTGATTATTTGTAAGGGTGAGCTCGACAGCCCATCAATTCTAACAGTTTTCATGCAACACATATCATATAATAACATACTCAGTTCATACATTAATAATCAATTAATAATTTACAATGCATGTTACTTCGAAGTCACATAACAGGCATATAGATTTACTTTACAAGCATATCATCAAATATCAACTTTCAAATTTTGTACATATCTCATATGCATTTCATATATATACATCAACATTCTCATGGCATAATATAGCTCAACTAATAGTTATCGAATTCATATATCAAATAGGAACTGAAAGACTTGCCTGATTCATAGTTTATCAATTACGACTTAACTGCTTATAGTTATCTACACTTCGTGTATTCCTGCACAGTTATATAATCATGGATTCATATCCATCAGTCATACATGTCATACACTCTTAATATAATAATAAATATTACATCATTTCCTAACTAGGTTTGTAAAACTTTCATTTCACTTTCTCATCATACTCTTATAATAGCTAGGTATGTATAGGTATACCTTAGCCATACGTACTTGACATCAACATTCGTATCCATTTATCACACACTTGACTCGCTATGTGTTCGACACATATTTAAATTTATAGATGCGTGTTCTACATCGTTCTTACATTTTACAAACTTTAATAAAATTTAAGAAATTTGGGTTTTATATAACCATTACATGCTCATATACTTAAAATATAACTTAAGTCAATCATTGAAGCTTAAGACATTCATACACATAAGTTTTAAGGTTCTGGTTACCATTAAAAAAGTTTGGCAACACTGCCCTGCAGCGCAGCTGCGCTGCAGTTTGGCCTAGGATGGGCGCAGTTGCGCCGTCCCCTGGCCAGACCATAGTTGAATAATTATTTTCTGGTTTCATCTTAGTTCTTAGCATACATTAATGTTAACACATAATATATACACACGTTAAGAGGTCATTGGTCAAAGTTTAGAACCTCTTGTGTTTACTCAAAGTTGTTTTCACAATTTAAGGCTTTATTTGATAATTTCCAATAAGGCTATGTATGTTCATGCATAAGGAATGAACTACATTAACCATTCCATCATGTAAGGAAGTTAGACACCTATAACGCGTATGCTCGCATTAAATCAACTCATTTAATCATAGTTAGTATAGTTCATCATTTGGAAACTTATTTTAAACCACACTTGAAAGGTCCAATTCATACTTAGCTAGATGATGAACATTTTCATCATGTCTAGAGGCATAAGGCGTCTTAGTATGTATGCTAGTAAGGTCAGAGTATACTTTACACAATATTTGAAACTATTAGTTCTCAAAACTTCCAGGTTTTCTTTCAAAACATTTAAACCAAGCTATATCAATCTAGTATATGCAAGGTAACTTTAAAACTACATTTCATGTATATTGATATGCGTACATAAGGTCCAAGGTTAGAACTCAAAGGACACCAAATTCATCAACTTTCGTTTCTCAAAAACATTAAGTTTTCTTTTTAGAAAATCATGTTAAAGCATTCCATTATGAGTAAAGTAATCTTAGTTATATGACATATCTATTATCATGCATATTTATGTTTTATAACTTAGAATAACATATTTTATTGTCAGGAGCACTATAATTGTGTATGTGCATGTCTGACGCCCTCTGATTGCCTTCGAATACGTAGCAGTCACAAAGATGGACATTTTTACCCCTCTTAAGGACTTCAAATCAAAAACTTTAAAGAATGATAGTTGTAGGTCTACTCATTATCTTCCCGAATCATCCTGAATCACCTCAATCGGAGTTCGTATGAAAATGTTATGCCTAATTTACTACAGTAGGTCAAAGCAGTCCTACCAGACACCGTGTTCAGTGCAGCTGCGCCCCAAATGGTTTTGGGGGCAGTGCAGCTGTGCCCAAAATGGCCTTGGGGGCAGTGCAGTTGTGCCCAGTGAGGCAGAATGGCTTCCCAGCTTTTGATATTCGTAATTTTTCAGACCCATACACCTTCCGATTTTCATAACGTGAGTTATAAACATCTAAATTAGTCCGTTTTCGATTCTATAGATTTGTAACTCATAAAACTACAACATACCAAATAATCAACAATTAACATAAACATTAACTAACCCAAATATTAATCCAAAACTCTTGTTCATACTAAATTTTATGTTATGACAAATTTAGCGAATTCATTCACTACGAATTCGTTTCTAAATCAAATTGGTTCGTTTATCTTCCGTTGTTATAGTATTTAACTGTATGAACAGTATCTAGCAACAATTCATGGATTACAACAATCCCTAGCCATCAATTTTATGACTCAAAAGCAAGTATTTCATTATTCTTTTCTAGGAATTCAAAACTTAGGAATTCAAGAGCATATACCTTAGAATTATTACCTCTTGATGGCTTCAATTTGCTAACTATAGCTCTCTAATCCTTCAATTGCTCTCAATTCTACTATCCTTCCATAACCAAATTCTCAGACATCTCAACAAACGGGAAAAAGTAGAAGGAGACTCCATTTATAGAGGAAGTGTTGTCCATACAATGGTTTTGTCCAACAATTTAAACCAAGAGGAAGAAGAAGAGTCCAATGGATTGAGAGGATTTGGTGACCAATTCCATCTTCCTCCATCCCTCTAGCCATCATCAGCTCTAAATTTTCATCAATAACAGTAGACTAGGCCAATGGCCTAGCACACGGCTGATATATAAAAGTGTGACACTAATTTTGGGACAAAGCTCATTACTCTCTAATTTATCAATAAAATGGGTCTCATTCTACTAAGGTTAATTTCTTTTGGGCTTATTAAATCAATTATTCCTTTTGGGCTTATTAAATCAATTATAATGATTTAACATTACTACATTAATTTAAGTTATGGGCACATATATACACATATATATGTACCCACCCACATATAGGAAGTATACTTATATTTTAAATATACACCAATATATAATCTTATATCCCATGTACATTGGGCTAGTCCGCATAACATTTTATTTGGGCTAAATATACATCAGTTGGGTACTCTCAACCCATTATTCTCTATCACACTTTAATATCACAATGATTATTATCAATCATATATTATCTTTCCATTAATTCTCTTTTAATAATTCCAATTAAATCTTTAGTCTGATTTAACTTTAATACTCATGCCACACAAGGCTCAGTTATCCCACTTACTAGAGTTATATAATAATCTCAATAATAAAGTATTAGGGGTCTAGGCGACGTTTGGCTTTTCCCTAATTCTATGTTATTTTAATATTTATTTAATATAAAGTTTCTGTGACACACTTTACTTTAATACTAAATTCTTTAACTTACTTTAAATAATTGCACACTTATAATATGTATAACATTTATACTTAGAATAATTAATATCTACTCTATTAATTATTTAATTTATACACTATACGTATAATTATTCGATTGTCCCAAGACAACTTCTTCCATCTTTATATTTAGACACATCTTAAATGCTAATATAATCCCTCCGTCTCTAACTAATATTCATTTATAATTGTATTGATTCTCTTCTTTTATTAATCACTTATCTTTCAAACATTAATCCTTTTATATATTACAATACTATGTAATATATTAAAAATATCAAATATTAATTAACATATTTCTTTCATCCTCTTATATTAAACACATATATTAATTCATCGTCTTATGTAAGTGAATCAACTATTTCTCATTCCACACTACTGTCACACAAGGCAATATAATATTCAATAATATAACTTGATTAACCGATACTCATTCTAGGTTAATAAACTAACGCGTATTCAATTCATGTTTTTGCCAACTTAATCCATTTATGGACAATTTAATCACCAACTAAGATTTTTATTATACATATGAGTCCTTAGTATTCTTTTCTTGAAATTTAAATTCCACAAACTTACTCAGAACTTCCAACAGATCAGTGTAGCTGCGCTGGTCATAAGCTTAGAAGTGGCGTAGCTGCGCCACCTCAAGTCCGGAGGCAGACAAGTTCTGCATTAAAAGAAATAAAACCTACGCTCCTAAATACTTTACATATATCTCATAAATGATAACTCATCTAAAATCAACCTCTTCTTTGATTCCACATCATCGATTACTATTTTTTTTAATAATTTAAATATCAAACTTTGAGTTTTAATCACTACTTTCCGCAACTATAAAATCTCATTTATAGTATTTCTTTCCACCAATAACACAAAATTAAAAATTTAACACATATATACATTCATTTAATCTTCACTTCTTGTCGTGTGTCAAATTACTTATTAATTCTCTAACCAATTCTTATTTAAAGGTATATCGATTTTCTTCTCTCGTCAACAACGTACATATGTACAAGTCTAAACCTAGCACACATCGATTCTTTAATAGTATTCAATATAGTACACTGAGTGGTTTTCCACAAACAACCAACAAATTAGTTTCCGTCTCGTTTACACTGTTTTCACAGTGAGTTAGATCGTTTACTAATTCGTATATACTTCTGCTCTCTGAAAGAATCATTTAGTCCAGCTCCTATACATCCACCGTTAAAGGTACGGTTGCACTGACTTAGACTTAATACTTACTCGTACATATACTCAAGAAATTTGTGATTATCAAAGATATTTAATGTCACCAACTTGCTACAATAAAATAATTTCACATAAATTATTTAATATCGATAGATAAATTTCTATCCATCTTCTTTACTTCAAATAACTCGCCTCTTCAATAAATGACAAATATATAATAATAATAATATATTTATTAAACACATAAATCAATTATTGCATAGTTTATATTACCCTATACAACACCATACCACATACCTCACAATGCATATTTATATATTCTTATTCGAACCTTTCTCATGCCTTAAGAATTTTATTTACTAAATTCTTATTTTAGTAATTTCTGAACTTACATTTTGAAGAAGGAATTTGAGTTACGTTGGGAACTACCATAATTGGTGCAAGTAAACCGCAAGCAATGGATCAAGACGGGTAGTAGTTCTGGACTCATAATAGGAAATGTTATAAGGAGGGGAGAATGCAGTAATTCAATAAAAAAAATTAATAAATAAAAATCTAAGGATAGACAAAAAATTGAGCATACAGTGAATAAGGACCAATAATTTTAAATGATTATATTTTATAAATAATTTTTTTATTATTATAATAATTATTATTATTACTTTATGTATGTGTGATATGAATTAACCAATTAAGCAAGTTGCTCAATTTAACTTGACTATGAAGGGAAGGCAAAGATGAACAACTGATCAAAACCATAATTTGAATAGGGTCTGATTATTAATACAATTACTATTAAAATTGTATTTCAGATTACGGGTATTATGTGATTAAGGATTAACTATTGATCAAATAAGGTATAACATTAGTAAACTCTAATGTTAGATTAGAAACCCTAGTTCTAGATTTGGAAACCCTAAACCTTAATTTACAAATCCTAATGCTAATTAGCAAACCCTAAGGGTTATAATTTATGGGAAACATGTAAAATGACTAAACTACCCTTACATTTATATGTGGAATTATCAAATTGTCCTTAATAGGTGCGAAATGACCGAAATACCCTTTATCCTATCTTTTAACAAAAGATAAGATTAAATCTTGTGACTCACCACTTGGAGATCTCACATGTTCTTAAAATCAAAGCTAGTCAGCCACATTTATCAACCAAATCCATTGAATCAAAAGGATAAGATCATAATGAAGGTTTAAAGACCTAAAAACCCTTACTTTAGTTTCTACACTTAGCCAAACCTACCATTCTCCAAAGCCACGAATTTTAGAGTAAAACTAAGCCATAAGATAAGCCAAGTTCACCCCATAACCATCCAAGATCAGATCAAAAGAGGAAAATCAAAAAGTTTGTTCAAGAAGATATAAATCCTAACCCTAAGCTAGATATTGTATGCTTAGGTAGATTTTCTATTTTTGTGTTTAAATGTGTTGTATGTTATGTTATTTAATGTTATATGTTGATAAAATATGGATCCATAACCTTTAAATGCATGAAAATTGAGATTTAGCAAACTGTCTAAGAACCCTAAAAATATGGCCTGACAGTCAAATGTCAGGGCATATAGATCTTGATTTGTTAATTGTTAGATCTGTTAAGTGTATCCTTGTTATAGTATGTCATGAGGAGAGTAAACTGGAAGTGGAATCATGTCCATAGAATGTCTAGATTGAAAGTTATTCATGGTCAAACATGGTGACCAGCCACAGAAAACTGGTTTGGGAAAACCCAGAAACGCAGAAACTGTCTGACAATCTTTTGCAAGGCTTAGATCTTCTTCATGTTATGTTGTTAGAACCTCTAAGTGTATCACTTTTATATCCTGACATATGGATTACAAAACCCTGACAATGGATTACCCATTACATCAACAGATTTCAAGTTATTAATGGTCAAAATGGGTTGACCAAGCACATAAAATAAATTTCTAGAAATTCCAGAAATTTTCTAGAACATCTTTGACAGGCTGTTTGACCTGGCTAGATCTTCCATATGTTATGTTCTTAAGCTTAACCAGTGTATTACTTTTGAACTTTGAAATATATACTATAATAGTGTGACACTAGATCACTTAGATAACACTTAGGATCAAAGTCATTCAAACCCAAAGTGGGTTGACCATCATTGACTGAGTTTCTAGGTAACCCAGAAACTCAAGAACAACCTTAGATGGCTAGTTTGACCACTTATATCTTCTTCACATGATGTAGTTATACCCTGAAATTAGTTAGTACTTGTAGTATTACATGAGTACTACACCATTGATACACTTACATACCTAGAAACTTCATGAACTGAAAATTAAAGATGGTCAAAGTAAGCTACAAAGCATTGACCTGACTGTTCTTCAAGGCTGAAGAACACATATAGTTACAATTTTTGTCACGATAGGCCTTTAGCGATAGTTTTTAATAAAAATAAATAATATTAATTAAACTAAATAGAAAATAATTATTAATAATTCATAATTAAGTTTTAAAAATTATTTAAGTTATAAAAATTAACTTTTGATATTTTGACATAAATTTTATTAATATTTTAATTTATTTAAATATTAATAATAATAGATTTATTTAATAATTTTATTAATTAAATTATTTAAAAATGATTTTAATATTTTAAAAATCATTTAAAAATGATCTAAATGTTTTAAAAATATTTTAAGTTATAATATATGACTTTTAATATTTTGACATGAATTACATTAATATTTTAATATTAATGATAATTATTTAAAAATAATTTTATATATTTTAAAAAACATTTGAAGGTGATATTAAGGTTTTAAAAATGTTTTAAGTTATAATAAATAACTTTTAATATTTTGACATAGATTTCATTAATATTTTAAATTATTTAAATATTAATGATAATGAAATTATTTAGCAATTAAATCATTATAAATTATATTAATGTTTGAAAAATTGTGACGTGTAAGACCCCAAAATTTATGAATAAATATTTAATTTTCTCGAAATATTTTTTTGAATATTATGTGTCGATTTTAGATAATGTTATAGTTGTGGGTAATATTTATAAATTTTGCAAAGTAAGCAAGTTGTTATATAATATTCGATTGGTTGGGGAATATTCGTTTTTACAAGAAATATTCATACAGCGGCGCAATCATTAGTGGTCCCCACAACGGAATTACTGTCGAAATGAGAAAACGACAGAAATATCTTTTTATAAAAATAACGGCAAAAGTTTTATCGTTTAACTGTTGAATCACTCGATGATAAAAGTACAGTAATACGCGTGGTTGCATAGTAGCACACGGTATTGATTATTGATGCTTACGTGAGAAGTTACTCAGTTTTTTTCAACTATTACTACAGTAATTGCTGCATAGTATCTCATGTTATTTGATTCAATTATTGTCGATATTTTATATATTATTAAATCAATAGTTGAGACGGTATAGTTATTCATATTATTATTTACAATATTGACGATGTCTAGAAAGTTCTGTCGAGGAGAGGTTTGGTCACCTAATTGTGCGCCAATAGGGAGAAATCCTTATTGGAAAGCCCCATCTTTCCTGGGAACGATCTGGTTGTTAAATATTGTGAATAATAATGATGATGAATAAATGTTGTTAAAAATATTGAAGGGATTTTTATGAAGTATTTGACGTAAATTTTTCTTATTTTATGGACCCCCATTTACCCATTCTTCAAAATAATCGATAAAAAATTATTTAATAAAGGTGGGGGCCATATGTGGGGCCCACATGTGGGAAGAAAGAAAGAAAAGAAAAGGGGGGTGGGGGTTGGGGGGAGTTGCCTTGGGAGGAAGGGAATATATATTATATGTATATATATTAAACATGTGCGTGTGTAATGGTGTGTGTAAGTGGGTGAAATGATTGTGGTGGTGGTGAATAATGTTAGTATTATGAAAGTGATGGGTGGAAGAAAAGTAATGGTGGAATAATGGGAAATGGTGGAAAAGGTGGAATGGGTGTGTGTGTGTGTGTGTGTGTGTGTGTGTATATATATATATATATATATATATATATATATATATATATATATATATATATATACGGTCCGGATCTTAAGCTCACCCCTTATCCAACTCACCCGAGCTTACTCCCCCTTTAGCGACGGACCCGGCGACGGTTCAGTTATACAACCATCGTCTATACTTTTAGCGACGGACAACATATAGCGTCGCAAAAAGTATAGACGATGGTTGTATAACCGAACCGTCGTCGGGTCCATCGTTAAAGGGGGGTGAGCTCGGGTGAGTTGGAAAAGGAGTGAGCTTAAGATCCGGACTATATATATATATATATATATATATATATATATATATATATATATATATATACATGTGTGTATGGAATTTAGTGTGTGTGGTATGAAGAAAGGGGGTAGGGAAAGATGCCTTGGAGATAAGGGAATGTGTGTGTGTGTATGAAATTATATGGGGGGTGTGAGTTTGTCTTTGCCGTAAGGCAAAGGTTATATATATATATATATATATATATATATATATATATATATATATATATATATATATATATATTATAAATTTGTTTTATTTGAAGATTTTGAAAAAAAACGGGCGTCTGTTTTTTATTTTCTTCCGCACGTGATTGTTTCATCCGAAATCTATTGTTGGTCCGTGATTAAAATTTTCAAATAGTTTCATTTCCATTCTCCTATAAATAGGATGCTTAGTTAGAATTGAAAATCACACCAGAATCAGAGAATTCTTCTTCTATAATATTGAGCGTATTTCTTTCGAGTTTTAGAAAGCTTTGAGTTTATAAAATAGTGAAAGTTTTCTTCAAGAATATCCCCGCTCTACCAGTTGATATACTCTTCTTTTCAAGGTAAGGGGTATTATTTATTTCATATTCATTTACGATATTATTTTTCGTATTCGTAAGAAATTTATTCCGTTCAATATTCGCAAGAAATATTATATTCGTTTAATATTCGTAAGGAATATTATTTTCGTTCAATATTCGTAAAAAATATTATTTTCGTTCAACAGTTGTAAGGACTCGACCAACAATAGTGGAACTGGTTAAGGAAGTACAAATAGGTACTGAAGAATGCGAGCAAATGAAAAAGATAATAAACAATGAAGTGAAGACTAAGTATAACCTTGATAAAGAAGGTTTACTTCGTTTTGAAGGAAGAATTTGGGTTCCAAATAATTCTAATTTAAAAGAAGAGATTATGTGTGAGGCTCATAGTTCGAGGTACTCGATACATCCTGGTAGTACTAAGATGTATCAAGACCTTCGTCAGAACTTTTGGTGGCCGAACATGAAGAGGAAAATCGCGGAATATGTTAGTAAGTGCTTAACTTGTTAGAAAGTTAAGGCTGAACACCAACGACCGAGTGGGTTATTACAATCACTAGAGATTCCAGAGTGGAAATGGGAGCATATCACCATGGACTTTGTGGTGGGACTTCCAGCAACAAGAAAAGGATATGACGCTATTTGGGTAATAGTGGATCGGTTGACGAAATAAGCTCACTTTCTACCAATAGGAGTTAGGTATAACCTAGAGCAACTAGCTAAACTTTATGTCAAGAAAATTATTTCTAGACATGGAGTACCTATTTCGATTGTGTGTGATTGTGATCCACGATTCATGTCGAACTTTTGGAGGAGGTTGCAAGAGCAAATGGGAACGCAGTTGAGATTGAGTACGGCGTACCATCCACAGACAGATGGACAAAGTGAACGGATAATTCAAATGCTAGAAGATATGTTAAGACCTTGCATTATGGATTTTAAGGGTAGTTGGGACGAACATCTACCTTTGGTGGAATTCGCTTACAACAATAGTTTTCACGCTAGTATAGACATGCCGTCTTACGGAGCGTTGTATGGGAGGAAATGCAGAACACCACTTTGCTAGGATGAAGTAGGTGAACATCGAATGTTTGGACCTGAGATGGTACAACAAACGGCAGACATGGTTATGCTAATACGAACGCGATTGGTAGCGGCTCAAGATAGACAAAGGAAGTATGCATATCCTCATCGAGAGAAGAGGGAGTTTGAAGTAGGTTCATATGTCCTTTTGAAAGTATCACCTTGGAAAAAGACGATACATTTTGGGGAAAAAAGGAAGTTAAGTCTAAGGTTTGTAAGACCTTTTGAAATTTTAAGAAGGGTAGGAGAGGTAGCTTATGAAGTAGCTTTACCTCCAGAGATGGAACGTATACATAATGTGTTTCACGTGTCAGTGTTGCATCCTTATAAATCGGACTACAAGCACGTAATAGAGTATGAATCTATTCAAGTAGAAAAAGACTTAACGTATGAAGAACTTCCGATTCAGATTGTTGATAGAAAGGAACAAGTCTTAAGAAATAAGATAATACCTTCAGTAAAGGTAATTTGGAGTAACCACGATGCCGAAAAAGCAATGTGGGAGCTCGAAAGTAAAATGAAGGACAAGTTTTCTCATTTGTTTATGTAATTATAGCGAGATTCTAGGAACAGAATCCTTATAAGGGGGAGAATGTAATGCTCGAGAAAAATCGGATCTTTAATGAATTAAATTTTTATTTGATTATGTGGATTAAATGAATTTAATTGATTAATTATGTGAGTAAGATATTTGAAGGTCGTTCTATGACCTAGAATGTGTGGATGTGGTTAGTATTCTGGCTATGTGCTAGAAGGAATTATTTTGAATTATCAAGATGAAAATAAATATTTTCAGAGAATTTTCCCGTAAAAACACTATTCATCAGATTTCGCTTATAGATTAGGTTTGAAATTTTGAGAAACGCATAATGATAGAATATGAAGATGTAATGGAATATCCAATAATATTTCAGTTATGGCAAACGAAGTTTTCACCTGCGGACTTAAAACCTAAGGGTTGGTGAAAGAGATTTTCGAAAGGAAATGTAATGCGTATAATCATTTCGGTTATTATACATATGATATATGAGTATGGTATGAAGAATAGTACGATGTATAATACGAATATCGTATGAATACTAAACGAAGCAAATACGTGAGTTATACGCGTAGGATACTATTAGTTCTTATTGGATTTTGAGTTTAAGGACTTTGCATAATCCAATTAAACTTGGATCATGTCAAGCCCAATGAATTGTGTAAGAAAGCCCAAGTTAAGGCCCAATGTTATATTTAATTAAGCCAGATCCAAGAAACCAAACCGCGGATCGAACTGGCGGGTCACGGGATGGGTAAAACCCATGGGGCAACCCATGGGAAGACTCATGGGCATGTGGGCCGGCCACTTGGCCACCAAGTAAAGTGATTACTTGGTGGTAAGTTGTTGTGGAGGTGGGAATAGTAAGGAGGTGACCAATTGTCCATTATGCCCTCCATTTGAGTTTCCTATAAATAAGGAGCTTGGCTAGTTCATTTGGTAGTTTGCAAATATTAGCTAACCTATATTGAGAGAGAGGAAAAGCTAGAAACAAGTAATCAATCTACTTTGAAGCAAAACATAAGAAGTTTGTCAAGAACGCGAAGAACGAAAAAGGTAATATTTCGTAAATGTTAGTCTTCGACCTTTTTAGATTTCTTTCTCGTAGAGAATCGTAGATTGGTGGAGCATATCTTTTAAGAAGAAATAAGGATGGCTATTAATGATGAAAACATTGATAAGTCATGATCAAATAGAAATCATAAGGGTTTACGTAAATTAAAACCGTGGAAATCGTTGAATGATAACATGGTTGTTGATGGACAAATTGAGAACCATCATAGCTAGGGTATGTGCATCTTTCCTGGTTAGGGTATAGATGATGAATCAATGAGTGTTCCATTTAATTTGGCTTATAGAACACGATTAACGGAGTTATGGTGAATTTTACGAAAATAGACGTTAAATGTCGAAAACATAGAAATCTCGAATTAGTAGTCAAAAGTTGCCATGTGACATGAAAACTTCAGTTTTCAATGCCAACATGTGAGATAGGGTATTCAAGAGTTGTGGACTCAAGAATCGTCGAATTCCGACTTATAACGAAGAAAACGAGCATTAAACGCTTATAAACGATAAACGAACGCTCGATAATGAACCAAAAGGTGAATTCCATGTTAACGGATTTGAAAATGTAAAATTCTTGTATGAACACCCAGAGTATATAATTTATGAGTTGTGTGCTTTTGAATAAGCCAATTCGGATGTAAAATGAATAAGTTATGAGGCCAAAAAGTTCGTAGAAAAAAACAACTGTCAAAACCAACTGAGGCATAGGGGCGGCGCCGCAGCGCCTACCCAGTGTTAATGGCCGTACTGCAGCGCCGGTTCCGGGCTCTGTCTACTGTTAGTTGGCGCCGCAGTGCCAAAGGTATACTAGAGTCTGGCGCCGCAACGCCGACAATGGAAAATAGTTGACCAAATTAGGTTTTTAATTCCAATTGAATGTAAACTAATAGTAAGACATGAATGTACTTAATGTATATGATAAGGCTAACTTTAAATCACTTATAAAGTGATAACGTTAGAAGATTAAGTATGGTTTAATAATAATTAAACGAAGAACGCAAGAGTGTAATAAGTAAACCATGAATGGTGTTCAACGTTGGTACTTCACCAATGATGATCGAGTTTCGGTTAATAACGTAATAACGTTAGCAAGCCATAGTGAAGTATAGCAAGTCGAATTGACATTATTAATAAAATAAATTCAAGTAAGACATAGAAGAGAAAGAAGTTGGTTAAAACAATAAAGTTAGTAGTTTGGTAGCTAATTACAGTGTGCTATGTGAATATATCATGTAGATCCTGTAAAGATTGAGAACTATTGAATATTATATTCGAAGACGCTTGAAGGCAAGTTTTCTTAAAGCTTGTCTAACCTCTGTGTTAGTCAAGTTTTCTATGATTCATGTTATGAAATGCATGAATTGTTTTACGAAAGGGTCAATGCCAGTTTTACCTCGACTAAACTATTCTTAAGAGTCAGATTGATTTGTTTACAAGTCTTTCGATATAGAAATGTTAACGCTATCCTATAACAAGCATTTGGTACGGATGTAAAGGTAAGTTTGCCTAAGAACAAACAAATGTATTTTCATCAATTATCCGATGGGCACGCGAGGTTGCCAAAACTTAAACGGAAATACGTTTAACGAATGAGTGTTGATCAACATAGAGTACTATAGGCTGATCACCTAGAAGTGCTTGTAAGTAATGCCAGATGTACGGCCTTGGTGCTGGGATGTCCTTTTAATGTATAAAAACGAAAAGAGTATGTTCATGGTCTTTCGACCGGTTCAGAATTCCTAAGCTATTATATACACTTTGGAATTGTTGTTATGAATTGAAAAATGCTAGTCAATGTTTCCTAGTGCTTCATAGCTATTTGTCCAGTTATAGAAGATAAATCATATAATCCTCGATGTGGTATGTATATTATCCTTTGTTAGACTTGCTGAGCTGGTTATGCTCACTCTTTACTTGAACTATATGATTGCAGCTAAGGTCGAACGAACTGAGAGTTCTAAGAGAGATAAAGGCAAAGCTAAGATGGATAGTTAATTATCCTGTAATAGACTAGTGTATTTGTATGTAATATACTTATGAGTAACAAAGAATGTATTCGGTTTATGAACCTGAGAAAGGATTTATTACTATTGTAATAAGAAGATAGTAAATACAATCATTTTGTTGTTGTTTCAATGGAATGATTGTATAAATTGTAGTACCGTGTAGCACCATCTGTCGGGTTGGAAGATACCCGGATTTGAGGGCGTTGCTGGTTTGGTCACCTAATTGCGCGTCTATAGGGAGAAATCCTTATCGGAAAGCCCCCTCTTTCCTGGGAATGATCTTGTTGTTAAATATTGTGAGTTATAATATTAGTGATGAATAAGTTCGAGTTGATTAAAGATGAAATTGATATTTCCATTATGTTGGAATTATTAGTGTTAGTGGAAATCAACATTTATTTTGATAATAATTGATTTCTGGATGTTATATTGACCAATCGGGTAATTAATCGAATAAATGAGTAATTAATTGCTATTAATTCACATGCTTATAACTATTTGTTCACATGTATGTACTATTGATTCACATGCATGTACTATTAGGGGAGGTGGTGCAAGATTGATAATACTTGCATGACTAAATTAAAAATAGAGGTCTAGATGAAGGTACAATACTGTAACTATTTTTCACATGTATGGAACTATTGATTCACATGAATGTACTATTGATTCACATGCATGCACTATTAGGGGAGGCGGTGCAAGTTTGATAATACTTGCAGGACTAAATTAAAAATTGAGGAAAAGACAAAGATATTTGTGACGCCCCCAAATTCAAGAACTTGAAACCCGAACTCGGTGCTTCACGATACCATTTCTATGAGCGGAATATTACTAATAATAATAACAATAATATAGATTATCAAATATAATTTACATATTATCAGAGTTTTCAATCCCAAGTACGAAACTTTTAAACATTTGTTACATTACATGATAATTAATATATATCATCATTATCCCAATAAAGTTTAGATATTACAAAAGATAGCATTATCATTCATTCAGTGACCTTCCCTTTTCATTTGTTCTTTGCAGAGCCTTCAGGTTGTTCATACTTAGCTAAAAATATTTAAATTAAGCAAGGATGAGCATTTGAGTGCCCAGCAAGTAATAGCAATAGTAATAGTTAGCTGAACGAATTAAATGTTTTCTTTGAACGATACTTCTACAACGAATCCACAATTGTGAAGTAAGCTGAACCAATATTAAACAACATATCATTTCGATTTCAAATTTTTGAAACTACGTACTGACTATAAATGAGGTTTAGTTGACAGACTATGAATATTGTTTTCTATTTTTGAAAAGGTTAAACAGAACTTCATATGTAAACCGTCATAACTTACGGGCACGGGGGTGATCAGCCCGTTATGCCCTGTATTGATCAATACTACATTCAAGGACGATATTTTCGTCCAGCATATCCGCATTAGGCACATAAAAGTTTCCCATATTTGGGATGTTCATACCAGTCTAGAATTTGAACCAAAATAATTAAGTTGGATAACAATAAAGTTCTTATCTTGTTCAACATCAATTTTTAAATTTGTATCTAGCCGGATCAAATAGCTTAGACAGCTTTTAATTTAACGTATACATACTGGAAACTGATAAGTATGTATCAACATGTGATAAAATATAATGATTATCCAAGTGAGGACACTTGTATATCCATGTTTAGAAATTAGCGAACAGAATATACATCTTATTTTATAATAACAGAATAAAAGGAACTTGTACAACCATTATAATTTAATAACTTACTTATACAGAATCATTGCATAAGTGTATACAAAGGTTGAAATATTTGAACAATTGAAATGAATAGTTCAGATATTATCTTACGCATGTTCGTTGCATAAAGTAAATGCAAAGGTTTAGATACTTGTCTTGTCTGCTGCTTACACAACTTAGATTTATCTTTATATCAAGCCCTGTCATTAAATAGATCATTCGTTCGATTCGAATAACATATGATATCATATTGTACTACTATTTCCAGTCAGCACACAACCTAATCACATTGTCATGTAAGTTTAACAACCATTGAATCACAAATAATCACTTATCTAATCACATTATCTAAGTCTAGATCAATTTTTGAAATGGGTCGGTGTAACGACAACTATATCAGGTATTTATCGAGTCTAAGACTCTATCCTGTAACTTAGTATCAGTCATATTATTTTTAAATGACTTATAGTAATTTTTAAAATATTTATTATAATTTATCATGAATTTTCAAGCCCCGGAATCATTATTAAATGATTTAAATATTAAATAATTCATTTATCATTAATATTTAATTATTATTAAACTATTAATGAAACCATTTTTAAAATATTAAAGTTATTTATAATAACTTGAAATATTTTTAAAGTATTAATATTACCCTTAAATAATTTTTAAAACATTTAAAAATCATTTTTAAATAATTACCATTAATATTAAAGTATTAATGTGTTATTTATCAAAATATTAAAAGTCATTAATTATAATTTAAATATTTTTAATTCATTTATATCCTTTTTAAATGATTTTTAAATTAATAAAACCATTTTTAAACTATTTATTTAATATAATTATTAAATAAATTTAATATCATTAATAATCATTAATATTAAATTATCAATAAAATTATCCTTTAAATATTAAAAGTTATATTTTATAACTTAAAATATCTTTAAAAACTTTATTTTTATTTAAAATGATTTTTTTATAATATTAAAATTATTTTTAAACTAAATTATTTAATATAATTATTAAATAACTTTAATATCATTAATAATAATTAATTAATGAAATTTACCTTTAAAATATTAAAAGTTATATTTTATAACTTAAAATATTTTTAAATAACTTATTATCATTTAAAATGATTTTTAATATAACAAAATTATTTTTAATTAATTTATTTAATGTTTTAATAAATAAATTAATTATCAATAATATTTAAACAAATAATAATATTTATGAAAAATATTTCAAATTATTAAAAGTTAATTTTTATAAATTAAAAATAATTTTTAAAATAATTTTTGTATTTTTCAGAAATTAATTACTATTTTTAAATAATTTTCAGAAATTAATTTAATTAATTTTAATTAAGTCTGTCGCTAAAGCCCTTTGGCGACATAAACTGTCGCCTTAGGTGTTCTTGAGCCCTCAAGAACATTCATAGCCAGTTTCGAGATGCCTCGTTTGACCGGCAATAAATTTGAATCTGTGATGTTTCTAGACTTGGTTTTGGTCAGATCGTGTAGTTCTAATGCAGGACTACATGACCCAGCAACAAACATGATCATAACATGCATAACCAACGAGATCTGGAGCCTTGAATAAGCTGTCAGAGTTGTTCTTCATTTTTTGGGTTACCCATAAATGAAGATCAGTTCGACTGGCTAGTTTTGGGCTTCCATAACTTTTTAATCATGTAATGGTTTTGTGATCTATAAGCTTCAGTATATAGCTAACATGTCAAGGAAGAAATACATCACAAAACATAAACAAAACAACCACAGAATCACAAGATCCATACTGGTCAAACCTTGTCAGAGATCACGTTCTTGAGTTTTCTAGGTTACCTAGTAACCCAGAAAACTCAGTTTGTGATCATCTGGCCTAATTTGACCAGTCACTGACTTCCATCCATTTGATGTTTAGGATATGTTAAGGCACAAACATGTAGTACAAATATAAAGCTATAGACTAGATACAACAACAAACATAAATCAACCAACACAAGAAAGATCCGAGAGCTTGAATATGTTGTCAGGCCCTTTCTGGGTTACCCAGAAATGCCCAGTCATGGCCGATCAACGTCGTTTGACCACGATTATCTTACAATATAAAACTGATCTAGGCCTGATTCTTGATCCAGAGCAAATATCTCATATCATACTACAAGATCAACGCTTAAAATAACAAAAACGCATAACAGACCGAGATCTATGGGACCTTACATTAGCTTGTCAGACCATATTTTTCAATTTTCTAGATTTCTAAAATCTTTAAATTCGTCCACTTAGATGTTATGTATCTACAATATACCAACCCAGATCATCAATATAGAGTACATATAACATGTTTAACACACAAAAAACAACATCAAACAACAGATCGATGCTCAGATTTTAAGCTAGGGTTTATACCTTTCTTTGAAAAATTTTGATTCTAAGCTTCTGATCTGTTAATGGTAAACGTGGGGCTTGTTTATGGGACTGATCTAGTAAAGAATTTCGTGGGTTTTGAGTTGAGAGAGGTAGGTTGAGTGTTTGGAGAGAAATGAGCTAACAAATGAATTTCTCTCTCTCAAGATCTATTTATACAACTAATGTACAATGTATTTGGCTGATTTAGAGACTGATTTGCTTGAGTTGCTAGCGCATGGGGTGGTTGAAGTGGTTCACCAACTAAACCTAAGGTCAAAACCTATAAGTTAGCTTCAATAATGCAAAAGGCATAATGGTCATTTGTCATATAATTTTAATGGCATTTGTGTAAACTTGTCCCAAACCCTTAGGGTTTAACCCTTAGGGTTTAACCCTAAGGTCTTGCATAATAAATTTTTTAAGATTTCTAATTAAGCAAAAATAAATAAATAATTAGAATTTTAGTTTCTAAAAATTTGAAACAAGGGTTTCCTTAATTAAATTGGTTTTCTAATTACACCATACATGATCATTAGTGTTTAATTATTTACTAATTATAGTAACCTTACTAATTTAGCAATTAGGGTCTCATTTTAGCAAATTAGGGCTACTAAATTAGAAATTAGGTTTACAAATTTTAGAATTAGGGTTTCTAGTTAATTAGGGTTTCCAAAATTTATTAGGGTTTTCCTAATTAACATTTATAATAAATGTCATAAATCATATATCACGATTACAAAATAATCTTGTAGTCTAATTTGGGTTTCAAATTAGGGTTTCTAGATTTCAGAAATTAGGATTTTATAATTAGGGTTTTTCTAACTATTAATTAGGGTTTTCTAGATTTTTAATTAGAGTTTACATAATTAATCATTTAATACACAACATAAATCATATAACACAGTTATATAACAGTCTTAAATTTCTCATTTGAATTTAAAGATAGGGTTAAACAAATTAATGCTAGGGTTTGGTCATAGTAGACCATAATTGACAAACCATCCTCAATACGTATATACAGCACATTTTTATAGCACTGAAAAATCAAAATACAATTAATACTATATTATTATACTCATTCCTTGATAAAAATCTAAAATTAGGGTTTGGATTCCATATCTGATTTATTCTTCATATATAACCCTATTAATTAAGTTAAAAATAATTAACTCTTTAATCTTACATAAATTTATATAATAAAATAAATAATTATTATAATAATTCTAAAAATAATTTTATATATTATTTAAATAATATATAATTATATTTTCATAGAAAATAATTAATAAAAATATTTCTACTTTAAAATTAATTATTATAAGAATATACTTTATAATAATCAATAATTCTAAAATAAAATTATTTGTAAACATTCATATAATAAATATATTTTTATTTACCACATAATTACATATACACATTATCTTGTACAAATCCTCATCTTTAAAATAATAAAAAAAGAATTATACACAAAATTTGTTATTTATTTATATAGAAAAGATCGAGGTTGTTACAGTATTATACTGTAATAATTCGAGCCCCAAAACGTGCAATTATCGAAACTGTATTTTCCTATAAATTGAAGCTCATTCTTCTTGCATTCTCACCAATTTACTAAGACTCACAAGAGCATATATAGAGAGAGAAGCTATAGAGAGAAAGAAGAAGAGTATTTTGCTACTTCACTATTCTAGTATCCAATCTTCTACTAAGGTAATGGGTATTATTTCTTTTGTATTCGTAAGGGATATTATTTTTCAGTATTCATATGAAATAATATTTTTTCCATACTTTGTACTATGTAAGTAATATTATTTCATTTCGTATCCCTAATTCTACACTCATTTTGTTGAAGTATTGCTTTTATACTCCGTGAAATTATTAGAATATCTTTGATATTTGCGTTTCATCCAGTATCTTTTCATGGAAATATTATTCTGAGCATTCTTGATAATTATCGATCTTTTCATGCCGGAATACTATTCACGGGGTACTATTCACAAAGTACTATTCACGGGTACTATTCACTGATACTATTCACAAAGTACTATTCTCGGGTACTATTCACAAAGTACTATTTACGGGTACTGTAAGAACCCGAATTTTTAGAAAATATTAAAATAAGAATTTAGTAAATAAATTTTTAAAGCATGAGATGGGTTCGAACAAGAATATATATATATATATATATATATATATATATATATATATATGTGTGTGTGTGTGTGTGTGTGTGTGTGTGTGTGTGTGTGTGTGTGTGTGTGTTGTGAGGTATGTGGTGTGGTGTTGTATAGGGTGAAATAAACTATGCAATAAGTGAATTTTGTGTTTAATAAGTATATTATTATTATATATTTGTTGTTTATTGAAGAAGCAAGTTATTTGAATTAAAGAAGATGGATAGAAATTTATCTATCGATATTAAATAATTTATGTAAAATTATTTTATAATAGTAAGTTGGTGACATTAAATATCTTTGATAATCACCAATTTCTTGAGTATATGTTTGAGTATGTATCAAGTCTAAGGCAGTGCAACCGTACCCTTTAATGGTAGATGTATAGGAGCTGGGCTAAACAATTCCTTTAGAGAGCGGAGGTATATACGAATTAGTAACTGATCTAACTCACTGTGAAAACAATGTAGACGAGACGGAAACTAATTTATTGGTTGTTTGTGGGAAACCACTCAGTGTACTATATTGAATACCATTAAATACTCGATGTGTGCTAGGTTTGGACTTGTATATATGTACGTTGTTGACGAGAGAATAAAGTCGATATATCTTTAGATAAATATTGATTAGAGATTTATTGACTAATATGGGAATATGGTTAAATGTATAAATTAAAGAAAGAAGAGTTGAACTTGAAGTTTAATCTCTAAATTATTGAATAATGTAGTCATTGGAGTTTCATTTTGGTTAGTATAATGAGATAGCATGTATGGAGCATGTTAAAGGATTTGCGAGTTAAGTTCTGTTTCTATTAAAGCATAACTTGTCTGCGTCTTAACTTGAGGTGGCGCGGCCACGCCACTCTCAAGCCTAAGACCAGAGCGGTCGCGCCGGCCTGTAGATAGTTCATGATGAGTTTGTAATATGAACTTTAGGAATTGTGTATTATTAACTAATATGTTATAATAAGGACCATAATTGGTGTTCCAACAGCCCATGAATGGATTGAGATAACGAATCATGAATTGAATGAGAATTTAGTTATGGAGATTAATATTGGTTAATTAAGTTATATTATGGAATATTATAATTTAATGCTAAAAGCCTTGTGTGGTACTGGCGTGATAGTAAATTGAATGAAATGAGTAATTCACTTAAGTAAAATGATGAATTAATATATGTGCTTTATATAAAGAAAATGAAATGATTATGTTAATTAATTTTAGTATTTGTATATATTACATAATATGGTAATATATGAAAGGGTTTAATATTTGAACGATGTTAATGTAAAGATTGAGAAAGTTGCCTTAGGACGATCGAATAATTATACGCATAGTGTATAAATTAAATAATTAATAGAGTAGATATTAATTATTTTAAGTGAAAAGGTGATACATATTACAAGTTTAAAGTAAGCTAAATAATTTAGCATTAAGGTAAAGTGTGTCACACAAACCTTATATTAAATAAATATTAAAATAAAGTGGAATTAGGGAAAAGCCAAACGTGACCTAGACCCCTAATATTTTATTGAAGAGATAATGAGCATGAGTTATATGACTCTAGTAAATGAGATAAATGGGACTTGTGTGTGGCCTGAGTATTAAAGTTAAATCAGACTAAAAGGTTTAACTGAATTTATTAAAAGAGAATAAATGGTTGATATTAATCATTTTGATATTTAAGTGTGATAAGAAATAATGGGTTAGGAATACCCAATTGAATTATATTTAGCCCAATTAAAATATTATTGGATTAATGTACATGAGTTACATGATATTATGTATTGGTGTATATTTAAAATATAAGTATACTTCTTATATGTGGGTAGGTACATATATATGTGCCCATAACTTAATTTAATGTAGCAATATTGAGCTAGGAAAATTTACTACTGAGTTCTAAGCTTTTGTCCCAATCTCATTTCTCTATTACACGTGAATAGGCCATTGGCTTATCCCCCTCAATTGCGTATAAACAGAAAACTGAATCATTGCTATAAGAATGGCTGGGGAGGAAGCTGGTAACCACTTTCCACCAACTCTCTCTTAATTGATGGCTTCTCATTCTTCCCGTTAGTTTAATTCTTGGGGCAAAACCCAACAATTGGTCAATGGTTTCTCTATAAATAGACACTTTACATTTCTCAGACAAATACTTGAGATTTCTGTAAGTTACAATTAGAGATAGAGAGAGAGAGGTTCTCTATGGGAATTGAAAGGAAATTATATGGAATGAAAAAGAAGAAGAAGGAGTTTGGCAAGCATTTTAAATTGTTCTAACTACGAAGTAGTCAAGAGATAGACAAACCAATTCCAATTGTTAGTTTACATTCTCTCAAAATACTTCTTTGTGATTAGATTTTGAGTAGATGAATTGGGTATAGATTATATGTTTGCACTCTTGAGTATGACTAATTTTTTTTTATAGATTATACAATCAATTTTAGAGTAATGAGTTTGGGTTTGGTAGTAATATATTGCTTTGGTTTGATTTAGAGTCAAAATTAGTAGCAAAGTCCCTCTGTAAATGGTAAAACTTATGATGGATTGTGTTAGCCCCCTGAGAAATGAAAAGAACACAAGTTAAACGAACCAAATTGGTTAAGAAACGAATTCGTAGTGAATGAATTCGCTAAATTGTCAAAACATGAAAATTTAGTATGAATATGAGTTTTAGATTAATCTTTGGATTAGTTAATGTTTTTGAAGTGTCATAACTACTCTGTAGATGAGTAGCTAAGAGTTCAACGAGTTCAACGAATCAAAAACCAACTAATTCAGACTTAAAATGAGTAAGTTATGACAGAAACTGTAAACTGGGCAAGGCCAAGCACGGGTGCGCTACCCAGGAGTGCGGGCGCATAGCTGGGCGCAACCAAGTGGCACGAGCGCGCTGGGACTATGAAGGAATTAGGAGCGGCCGCACCCAAGGTGTGACTGCTATGACTATTTTGACCTGTCTTGGTAAAACGACCATAACTTTTTTCATACGAACTCCGATTGAGGCAATTCAAGATGATCCGGAACGAGGATGAATAGACCTACAACTTTTGTTCTTTAAGGTTTTCAATTTTAGGTCGTTAGGAAGGGTCATAATAGTCATCGTTGTGACTATTACGTATTCGGAGGCGATCGGAGGGCGTCGATCGAGTACATACGCAAATATGTTATTCTAAGTGATAAAACATGAATATGCATGATATTAGACATGTCATATGGCTAAGATTACTTTACTCGTAATGGAATGCTTTAACAGTGATTTCAAAATGAAAAGTTAAAGTTTTTGAGAAACGAAAGTTTATGAATTTGGTGTCCTTTGAGTTTTGACCTTGGACCCTATGTACGCATATCAACGTGCATGAAATGTAGTTGTTAAGTTACCTTGCATATACTATATCGTTATAGCTTGGGTTAAAATGTTTTGAAAGAAAACTCTAAAGTTTTGAGACTTCAAACATTTTATAAATGGTATTATGACCTTGATAGCATGTATACAAGGTTTAATTATGCATGATGTAAGATTCAAAGTTGTCACATGTATTGGACTTCATTGATTTGGTTTAAAATGATTTCAAAGGCAAACTCGGATATTTTGCAAACTAAGTTTTATATACATGAAGTGGTTATATTTTGACCTTGTAAACGGGTGTAGAAACATGTACAAGCAAATAAGGCATGTGATTTAAAGTTTCCTTGCATGATTAGTTAAGCATGACATAAGTTATTAAGCATGTTTTGAAAGTAAAGACTATAGTAATTGTGTAAATAAGTTTGATACGCATGAGCATGCATATTAAAGAATCGTTAGAATCGTTATGTGACTTAATGGTTAACATATCGAGTCCCTTGATTGAATAAACCTATTTAGCCTCGATTAAATAGTTTTGAAAAGGATGATTCAAGCTTGAATTGAGTATTATCTCAAAGTTTGTTTTAGAGACCTGAGAAGGTGTTCAACTTGGTCCATAGACTATTGTACATATTGATCCTAGTTGAGCAAATGAGTTCAAAAGAAAACTAAAGTTTTAGAAGTTAACCTCGACGTTAACAAGTATGGAAAAACCAAATGTGTTCTAAACTTTGTCTTTATACGTTTATATTGTGTTCAAAGAGATTAAGATGCTAATAAGAAAACTGGAAATTTGAAAGTTTCAAGTTCTGGTTTTGACAGGGAGTAGCGCGGCCGCACCACTCCCAAGCTCATTATCAGTGCGGCCGCACCGTGCTGTAGAGTGGTCAAAAATAGTTGTTAATTGTCTAGACCTAGGGCATGTCTATATATATTCCTTAAGGACTACAAGATATGAAACAAGATTGTTTAGATAAATATGATAGTAGAATGAGCTAGTCTCATGGTTAAGTTTAAGTAAAAATGAAACCAAGTTAGGAAACAATATTTGTTCTTATATTAAGAATGTTTGAAATATATACCTAATGGATATGAATCCATGATTATATAACCGTGTAGGAACACACGCAATGCAGATAAGCTTTAAGCAGTTAAGTCATAGTTGATAAACTACGAATCAGGCAAGTCTTTCAGTTCCTATTTGATATATGAATTCTATAACTGTTAGTGAGTTATATTATGCTATAAGAATGTTGATGTATATATATGAAATGCATATGAGATACGTATGAAATGTGAAAGTTGATCTTTGATGATATGCTTGTGATATAAACCTCTATGCCTGTTATATGAGAAGTAACATGCGTAGTAAATATTAATTGATTATGAATGCATGAACTGAATATGCTATTATATGATATGTGCTGCATGAAAACTGTTAGAATTGTTGGGCTGTGGAGCTCACCATTGCAAATAACCACTTTTGCAGGTTAAGGACACACGGTAAAGGTTACGTGCTACTTAATTGATAAAGTTTAATCGCATCAAAGAAGATTGATTTGTTTAATTAAATATATGTTTTTGAATCATGTTTAGGTTCTAGTAGATATACATGATAGTAGTTTACGATGTGTAATACATGTTAATTGTAAAGTTGTACTTGGCTGTACATAGAGGAATTCGAATTGAGATGTAAAAATTTATGCAGAAATTGAATAAAGTGAATCACAGAATAATTTTATTTAGGGATTTGTAATTGATTCAAGTTAAGGAATCAATAAAAGATATATTTTCAAAGAATATTGAAAAAGTTTAAAGTATTCCGTATATTTATATAACATCGAATGTGATGTGATGCAGGAATAGTAAATGACCAAGATTAGAAACTTATAAAAGTTTGGGATCATTGTGCAGATCCTGGAAATGGAATGAATTTATATTCTAAATTGTAATAAGTAAAGTTTTTTCATTTAGTTATGAATGAAAAATAAAAATAGTTTGACGATAGTAGTATCGTGACGGACCGGATTCGTGGTTCGAAGGGACCAGGATTTGGGGGCGTCACAGGTTGGTATCAAAGATGTAGGTTATAAAATAGGTAAGTGTACCTTAGGCTATAACCTAAGAGAGAGAGAGAAAGATAAAGATTTAAAATACATATAAGTGAAGATTCAAAGAAGAATCTTGAAGTATCTAGAGAATGAGGATTCAGGAGTTTCCTAACTCTGGTAATAAAAATGTTAAGATGTTGTCTATAAGATGAAGATGACAAAGATAATGTGAATGAACTCGAGTGGAGTTTTGTTGCTAATAGGGAAAGAACCCTAAGGTAAATTGATGATCATGACGTGATCAGATTGAGCTTTGAAGTGATAAATATGTGAAGTGATAAATAGTCTGTAACGACTAAGTGTGTATAGCTTGATGCTATAAGAGAATGTACTGTGAAATGGTACGATGTGAACTCATTAGGAGTTATATATGATGAGATACGAAGAAGTCGTATCAAGCAAAGAGCAAGTTAAGTGTAAGATAGAGTTAGTGGGATTTCAGTTGAGGACTCATGTGAGATATGAGTTGTACAAACCTTCGTGTGGGCGAAGGCTTTGTGCTCATGTTCGGTTCCTCACAATGATAATCAATGGAATATCGGTGTCGCACTATGGATATTCTTATGGTGAGAAGGTGATTCTTTTCTCATATCATATTTGATAGATAGAGACTATTAAGATTAAGATAGAGAATATAAGGATAAGTTGCGAGTTCTTAAAACTCATACTTATGGTAAGTTCGTGATTCGTAATCATATGAAATGTTTTTGAACCCCTCAGCGAATGGACGTCTATGGTCTGACTAGGATAAGTTCTTAAACTCATATGATTGTAGCATATTCCTGAACTTCCAAAGTGTGGTAAGTTTGATGAACTATATCGAGTATATATATGTTATGAATTAAGAGATTTTGGTATAATAAGCATTGATGGTGTTAGAGATTGGTAGAATGAAGCAATGGAGTAAAGATTGAAATTGATGGAGAAACGTTAATTTTCTAAATCTTCTAGCTCTGCTAGATTTTTAAAAATTTATTGACTTCGTGCTGATGTTTGCACTTCTATTTTCTTGAAAAACATTGGATCATGAGATTGAACCAATGATGCTTTAAAAAATAATACCATTATCCATATGTCTATGCTAATTGTTTCGGGTAAGACAAAAATGATTTGAAAACTTTCAAAATGTATTTCTAACCATGTGCATCATTTAATATAGTGTATGGTAAACGATGGAGTCATCCATACAGTTGAACCTAGTGTTGGTTGTGATCGAAAGATTGTCAGCCAATTTTGATATGATGTAGTATGACAAAGTCACATAATTGCGGAATCCTCAACGTACAACTAATCTGGTATGGTATCATGATGTCATAAAAGAATTTTTGGTTTTCTTTTAATTTATGAAGAAGGTTAATTAAGTTGGCCAAATTATTTCGATTATTGTCCGAATTGTTGATAAAAGTCTAAGCTATTTGATTCGGCTAGACGACTGTCAAAAAATATTTATGGAATTCAAGCATTCTTGAGTATTTATGTCAAACCTGTGACACCCCCAAATCTGGGTATCTTTCAACCCAACAGATGGTGCTACACGATACTACAATGTATACAATCATTTCATTGAAACCACAACAAAATGATTGTATTTACTATCTTCGTATTATAATAATATCAAATCCTTTCCCAGGTTCATAAACCGAATACATTCTTTGTTCTTCATGAGTATATTACATACGAATATATCTGCGGACTCCTTGGCACCATAGAGATCACTGATCTCTTCCTTCTGGTTCTGCACCATATTGTGCAGTTGCACGTTACGGTCAAGCACTGAGAGATACATTGCTCTCATTGTAGCTATAGGTGTTGGCTCTAAGGCAGGCATCACCGTATTAACCGATGTCACCTCCATATCATCCTCCACATCTATCATCATATTAAGATATGATGCTAGTCCCATAGTCTCCTCGGAATAATCCTCCTCCGAAAAATACTCCTCTGGCTCTGATTCTTCTAGAATCACTACTGGTATCTCCGTTACAGGCATAGGTATTGGCTCTACTCTGTTCACAGACTCCTCGCTTACCACATGTATATCTCTATACATCAAGCTATCAATCGACATCTACAATAACACATAACAAATTGATTAGTACTTAAAACACAATAATATAAGCACAAATCACATTTAATTCATTGAGGGTTAATTTCCATCTTTTAAATCTTTCGGTACTGAGTTTCCTCAATACCTTATTAACTCATTCTCGAGTTAACTTTCTTCGGACTTTTCCTTTCCTAACGAGGTTATTAGACTAAGGTTCTTCTCCCCTTAAGTTTTATAACCTAATGCCTTGATACCAACCTGTGAAGCCCCCAAATTCGGGTATCTTCCAACCCGACAGATTGTTCTACACGATACTACAATGTATTTGTCATTTCATTGAAACCACAGCAAAATGATTGTATTTACTATCTTCGTATTACAATAATACCAAATCCTTTCCCAGGTTCATAAACCGAATACATTCTTTGTTCTTCATGAGTATATTACATACGAATATACTAGTCTATTATAGGATAATTAACTGTCCATCTTAGCCTTGCCTTTATCTCTCTTATAACTCTCAGTTCGTTCGGCCTTAGCTGCAATCATATAATTTAAGCAAGAAGTGAGCATAACTAGCTCAGCAAGTCTAACAAAGGATCATATGAATACCACATCGAGAATTATATGATTATCTTTCATAACTTAACAAATAGCTATGAAGTACTATGAAACATTTGACTAGTACTTCTCATTTCATAACAATGATTCCAAAGTATATATAGGAATTCTGAACCGGTCAAAAAATCATGAACATATTATTTCTGTTTTCATATCTGAAAAGGACATCTGGCACAAAGGCCATCCATCCGGCATTACTTACGAGCACTTCTAGGTGATCAGCCTATAGTACTCTATGTTGATCAATATTCATCCGTTAAACGTATTTACATTTAAGTTTTGGCAACCTCGCGTGCCCATCGAATAATCGATGAAAATACTTTTGTTTGTTCATAGACAAACTTACCTTTACATCCGTACCAAATACTTGGCACATGATAGCATTAACAATTCTATATCGAAAGACTTGTACACAAATCAATCTAACTCTTAAGAATAGCCTAGCCGAGTTAAAACTGGCATCGACTCTTTCTTTAAAACCATTCATGCATTCCAGAACATGAATCATAGAAAACTTGACTAACACGGAGGTTAGACAAGAGTTAAGAAAAACTTGCCTTTAAGCGTCTTCGAATATATTATTCAACAATTCTCAGCTTTTACAAGATCTACATGATATATTCACATAGCACACTGTAATTAGCTACCAAACAAACTCACTTTATGGTTTTAACCAACTTCTTTCTCTTCTATGTCTTACTTGAATTTACTTCATTAATATAGTCAATTCGACTTAATATTCTTCATTACGGCTCGTTAATGTTCTTATGTTATTAACTGACATTCGATCATTATTGGCGAGATACCAACGTTGAACCTCATTCCCGGTTTACTTATTAAACCATATATAATCTTCTAACGTTATCACTTTATAAATGATTTAAAGCCATCCTTATCATATACATTAAGTACATTCGTGTCCTACTATTAGTTTACATTCAAATGGAATACAAACCCTAACTTGGTCAACTACTCCACACTGCCGGCGTTGCTGTGCTAGGCTCTTTTTTATCTTCGGCGCTGCGGCGCCAGTTAACAGAGACTGAGCTCGGGTCTGGCACTACGGCGCGGCCCTTCATGCTGGGTTTGGCGCTGCTGCGCCACCCCTGTGCATCAGTTACTTTTGACAGTTGGTTTTTCTAACGAACTTCCCGGCTTCATAACTTATTCATTTTACATCCGAATGGGCTCATTCAAAAGCCCACAACTCACAAATTACATACTCTAGGTGTTCAACATGCAAGAATATTTTACTTTCGAATCCGTTAACTCAGAATTCACCTTTTAGTTCATTATCGAGCGTTTGTTTATTATTTTTGAGCGTTCAATATTCGTTTTCTTCGTTATACGTTGGAATTTGACGATTCTTGAGTCCACAACTCTTGAATACCTTATCTCACGTGTTGACATTGAAAACTGAAGTTTCCAAGTCACACTGCAACTTTTAACTCTTAATCCGAGATTTTTACGTTTTCGACGTTTAACGTCTATTTTCGCAAAATTTGCCATAACTTCGTTACTTGTGTTCTATAAGACAAATCAAATGGAACACTCCATTGATTCACCATCTACTACCTAACCAAACAATATGCACATACCCTAGCTATGATGGTTTTTAAATCATCCATTCACAACTAAGTTAACGTTCATTGATTTCTACGGTGTTAACTTACGTAAACACTTAAGATTTCTATTTGATCATGACTTATCAATGTTTTCATTATTAATAGTCATCCTTATTCCTCCTCAATAGACATGCTCCACCAATTCCCGATTCTCTATGAGAAAGAAATCGAAAGAGATGAAGACTAAGGTTTATGAGAATATTACCTTTGTCGTTCTTTGCGTTCTTGGTAAACTTCTTATGTTTTGCTTGGAAGTAAGTTGATTACTTGTTTCTAGCTTTTCTCTCTCACAATATGTATTGGACAAGGTTTAAATAAGTCTAATTGACCAACACAAGCTTTGTATTTATAGGCAACCAAATGGAGGGCAAAACGGTCCATAAGCCACCTCCTTACTATTCTCACCTCCTCAATAACTTAGCCACCAAGTAATCACTTTACTTTGTGGCTAAATGGCCGGCCCACACCTTCATGGATCATCCCATCGGTTGGCCCATAGGTTTTTACCCATCCCGTGACCTGACGGTTCGATCCGCGATTCAGTTTCTTGGACTGGGCTTGTCTTAACTTAACATTGGGCCTTGACTTGGGCTTAATTACATAATTCATTGGGCTTGCTATTAATCCAAGTCCAATTGGATTATACAAAATCCTTAACTCATAATCCATTAGAACTAATCGTATTCTTTGCGTATAACTCCCGTATTCTCTTCGTTTAAAACTTATACAATATTCGTATTATACGTCGTACTATTCTTCATACCATACTCGTATTCAAACTAGTATAATATGCGTATCTCATACGTATAATAACCTAAATGATTATACGCATTTCCTTTCCCTTTCGGAAATCACTTTTACCAACCCTTAGGTTTTAAGAACGCAGGCGAAAACTTCATTTTTGACATAACTGAAATATTATTGAATATTCCATTATATCTTCATATTCTATCATTACGCGTTTCTCAAAATTTCAAACCTAAGCTCCGAGCGAAATCGGATGAATAGTATTTTTATAAAAAAAAATCTCAAAAAACCTTTATTTTTGTCTTGATAATTCAAAATAATTAATCCTAGCACGTAGCCAGAATACTAACCACATCCACACATTCTAGGTCATAGAACGACCTTCATTTCTCTTACTCACATAATTAATCAATTAAATTCATTTAATCCACATAATCAATTAAAAATTTAATTCATTCAAGATTCGAAATTCTCGGGCGTTACAAAACCAGATTGTTCTGGTGCGGATTCAGTTGTTAAAAAGCTGAGGTGAACAACCCTATAAGGGGACATATTTTTGGGGACAATGGTTTTGAGTGTAATGCATGTAGTCATTACAAAACACTACGTTACGGCCCAACGTAGTGGAACAATAGGTTGGCCACCTAGTGTACGTGTGGAGGGTGTTTTCAGTCTTTGTGATTGATAAACACTCTGGTTTTCAGTGTGAAGGATTGTGTTGAAACATTTGTAAACCTTGAGAAGAGTTCACGGTCTTGTGTCACCCCTCAGCATAAATTGGAATATGAGTTATTCATACTACTTTTCGATTATTTAAAAATTGTGGAAGATTCTTATTCTTCTGTGTGATGAAAGTAGTAAGTAGAGTGTTCCTTAGAAAGGAGAATGTGATAGAATGCAAGTGAGCAAGTTATAATGAAACTTCTGAAAAGAGAATGGATAAAATTATTCAAAAGAATATGTAATATTCCGAATAGCACCGAGTAGAGGAGGTTTCAGTGATTCCAAGGACGGAATCCTTATAAGGGGAAGAGGATGTAAGAATCCAAATTTTTAGAAAATATTAAAATAAAAATTTAGTAAATAAAATTCTTAAAGCATGAGATGGGTTCAAACAAGAATATATATATATATATATATATATATATATATATATATATATATATATATATATATATGTGTGTGTGTGTGTGTGTGTGTGTGTGTGTGTGTGTGTGTGTGTGTGTTGTGAGGTATGTGGTGTGGTGTTGTATAGGGTAAAATAAACTATGCAATAAGTGAATTCTGTGTTTAATAAGTATATTATTATTATATATTTGTTGTTTATTGAAGAAGCGAGTTATTAATTTGAATTAAAGAAGATGGATATAAATTTATCTATCGACATATTTCTAAAACAAATCAATGAGTTTTATTTAAATATGTTATATTTGCATTACTACTGTAAAGTAATTGAAGCCGAGTTCAACTAGAGACACCAGAAAATTTAATTGATGAACTTCCAACTTCGAGTAATTATATGTACCAAAAAAATATGCAAATTATCTTATAAGGTTTATATAAATTTAGCTGATGAAACTGGTTCAGATACTTCTGCAGTTGCAGTCAAGTTAATTGATACAATATTTAATCAATCCTGAATTCTTCGCTAGCCTCTTAAACTTATTAACCTAATTCTTTTCATGTTAGTCCCCAAGTAAAGATGATATTTTTTCGAATTAGAATTGAATAAAATGAAAACAGCACAAAATGATCTTCGCTCCAAAAGAACAGGGAAAAACTAGAAAATATATACCATAAGATTAATCAGATAAGAAAAACTAAGCACTGATACAAACTACTTGGTAGCAAAATCAGACTAACCTAATACAAAAGAAAAAATACCTGATCAATCGCATCAACATATAATATTTGACAGAGGAATTGCTCAAAAAAAAGAGAGGAATCGCTCGCAATCGGACAGAGGAGGACGATTTCACTAATTCCGAAACCCTAATTGAAATCGCAACAAGTTTTGACCAAGGGCTCAGAGAAATGGATAGAAATTGCACAGAGAAATCACATAGAGGATGGAATCACAAAGAGGATTCGCTCAAAATCACAGCAGGAGGGTTTGAGAATCCTCAAAATCGCAGCAGGAGGGGTTTGAGAATCCTCGAAATCGCACCAAGAGGGGTTTGAATCAAGGGTTTTACTCATACGCTAGTTGAACTATCGGATGAAGATTAATGAGACTTGGGGGCAATTTGGTCCGAATTTTTTTTATGCGTCCGCTAGTTGAACTAGCGGATGACGTATTTGCCTTTTAAATCTCAGCCCTTAATTTATGTAATGTATGGTTATGATGTTATTTGCCATTTTTCATCCATAGCAAATACATGCTATGGATCATTTCCCAATTTATATATCAGATAAGATAATAACCTAGTTGGGTAGCAAGTAAGAAAACTAGCTAAGTCGATTGAGGAAAGAAAATTGGAGAGAAAGGAAAATGCAGTGCACAGCAAGAAATGGGATTAGAGGCCAAGAAATTAAATTGCTATAAATAGCAGTTCAATTTTTCAATCTCAGTTTCTCCCGTTCTAAACCAAATTGGAAAACTTCTCTCCACTGTTAAGCAGTAAAGTTAGAAAATTGGAGGTAATTGAATTAATTGATTCAATTATATATATATATATATATATATATATATATATATATATATATATATATATATATATGTATATATATATATATATGTATATATATATATATATGTATATAAGATTGTGATGGTTATATAACTTCATTGGATTGAATCCTTAAGACTTATAATGCATGATTGAAGAATTTAGTTTTCACAGTAAAAGTTTTTCAAAAACTTAGAATTTTGATTAAATGTTTGGTCTTGGATTATATTATGTAATTAAAGTTGAAAACTATGTTTTTGTTGATTAAATACCATAAGAATGTATCTAGAATTCATTTTGGATTGAATTGGGATTGAATTGGATAGGTTCTGCAAAGGCAAAGCTGATTCTGGGCTGAAGACGAGCTGCGCAACTTCCAGGCCTGAGATCAGCGCAGTTGCGCTAGTCTGTTAAAATAAGGGTAAAGCTTGGGCGCAGCTACGCCGTTCCCAAGCCATTTTTGGGCACTGGTGCGTCGGTCTGTAAATTGAGATAGGCACTCAGGGTGGCACAGCTACACCACTTCCAAGGCCAAATGCAGCGTAGCTGCGCCGGTCTACAATCATTCCAAAATTATTTTTTTAAGTGTTGGGTATTCAAGCATGTGTGTTGAAGACCCTTAAGCTTTTAAATGTGTCTTGGCTAGTGTCCAAGCTAACCATACATGAATTGACTCGTTCAAGCGAGGATTGAAAAGTTTTTCGAATGAAAACTTTCGTGTTCAAAGAAGTTTTGAAAAGTAAATGTGATGAACATGGCTGGCGTCTAGGGGGCGCTGCTCCCTTGCAACCCCCGTCAGCTCACTAGCGAGCTGGGCAGTCGCTCGCTCACCGGGGAGCGAGACCCTCGACTACCTTGTCGTAGCGCCACATTGTAGAATGGCCAAGAAGTTTTGGTTGTTAAAACCAAACCTTAGAGCATGTTTGTTTAAGACTGATAAGCATGATTACCTGTCGAGTATGATGTCTAGTATGTCTAAGTGCAGAACGACTATGTCAAACAAAGATTGATAAGAAAGATAAGTTTGGCTAAAGGTTAAAGGTTTCTAAATGAAACTAATGAACAAGAGATATAGTAAACTAATGATTTCATTTAATTAATATAGTTTATGTATATGCTTTGAATGTATGATTGACGTGTGCCTATGTGTGAATTAAAACCGTGTAAGTTACGTGAAAGGTAGCTATAAATTGTAATCTACGCGCAAGGCAAGTTTTTCAGTTCCGTTGTGTTTGTGGATTGATTATGTGATATGTTATGCATGTGTGTATGTAATTACATGTCATGCTTAATGAATTGCTCAAGTCAATATATGACTAATTGTTGAATTGAGTCATGGAACTCAATAGTATGTGCAAGATACGAGTAGTATGATATGAGATATATGTTGCTAATAGCATTTCAAAAGTTTTGATGATGCATTTGTAATACGCATGAAAACGAAGTTTTGATGATGCATTTGTAATATGCATGAACATGAAGTTTTGATGATGTGTTTGTAAAAGGCATAAATATGTAGAATATAATGCGTGAACTGAATATGAAGCTATATGTTATGTGAAGCATGATAGACTGTTAGATTTGCTAGGTCGTCGTGCTCAACCTTGCAAAACAAAATTTTTGCAGGACAAAGATGCAATGCAATAATACTTGCAACCTGGAATGATAAGGACTAGAGATCGTGCAAATGATTATCTTTTCTTTATGTAGAAGTAGTAGTAAATCATGCGAAAGATTCTTGTTTATGTAAATGACAGTTTGAAGTATTCAATATACGAAGAATATTCGTTTTAAATCCATTGTGATGAATATTTTGTATATTACAGCGTTATAGTGTTATTACTATACAAGAAAGAATCCAAATGTAGAATTGAGTTGTATTTTCTCAAATCTACTTCGATATGTAATCGTAAAATGTTACGATTCAGGAAATAGAAGAAAGAGATAAGAAAATTTTAAATTATTCCGCATTTTTAGCTGTTATTTCATTTAATTATGAGGTAAAGCTAGAACAAGATAGTATCGTTATGCACTGGACTCGGGTTTGAAGGTAGACTCGGATTCGGGGGCGTCATAAGGTTATTTCTTTTATTTTTTGTATCCGACAATTATTTCGTTGTGGAGTCCACCGATGATTGGTTGTTTTGGTGTAGTCATACTTTGCCCAATATTCCCTAACATTCTTTTTATTTTTATAATTTGCACAATCATCCTTAACTTCAACCTTTTTATTAATTTAACACTTACTGTTTAGAATAATATTTATAAAACAAATTAAGTTTTACTTATTAAAAGTTAAGGTCTTACAGTATCGCTGAAGAAGTACGGAATTTGTACAAATTACTCTAGAAGGAAGGACTTCAAATTACAAAATAATGTCAAGTTCTCGAAACTTGCAGTAACTCTTAAAGATTTTCTTCACGCAATACTCTAGGTACCAAAAATCAAATATCTATTCAAGGCTACCAACAAAAATATAAGAAAAATGTTACAAATGACGAGATATCAAGAGATATAGATAATACAAAATAATCAAAGGAACGGAGTACGAAATCTGTACCTAATAGTCAAATTCACTTATATCACACTCAACAAAATCTTAACCTCAAACACTAACGACATCAAATACAAAATTTTAGTCACTGTCTAAAAATATTCGCTTCGAATTAAATATGCAATTCAAATTAATAATTCTAAAACACTTTTTTAACTCATTGAAAGTGTCTTTAATAACTCACCTTAGATCATTTAATACTCCAAAACATAAAAATCAATAAAAATTAAGAAATCTTAAAACCTCAACGTGTCAAATATTCTTAATACTTTAGTCCAGTACTATTTTGGTCTTATCACCCTTATTTAAATATGATTTGTTAAATTAATAAATTCTAATAGAAACTAGACTTACAAGAATCGGATTTGAAATCATTAGGTTGTCTATTTTTGAAAATGAGTATTCATTGTTACAAAAATTGTAGACCAGAAACTTGTTAAAATTCATAATAAATCATATGATAAACTTTAATGATTCAAAATTGTTGAAAATATTCTCAACTTATATAAGTATAACATATACAAATTTATAACGATCGTCAATTAAACTTTAGTTCTTAATTAACAGTGGTTACTATTATGTTTTAATATTATCCATTGATCAGCGATTATTTACTTCCTCTTTCATCGTAGCGACCAATTTAGTTGACATGGAAAAATGACGACTGGAGGAGTCAATTAAACCGCAAGCAATGAAACACCTAAACATGTGTTTCTCATTTATACCACTTGACATGGAAAGAGTCAATAGTTTCCCTTGGGGTTAAATGCTTTTCTGGTCATTGTACTATATGTCAACTTACAAGTGAGTCATTAAACCGATTTTTCTTACAGTTAACTCACTGTACCTCACTTTACTAACAACAATTTAAAATTCCGTCTTGACTGTTAAGTTTTTAACAGCAAATTGGTGTGGCGATGCCATGTAGACACTAAGCAGCTGACTTGTGAAACAAAAAGCTTATGTGTCATCAATTATCCCACGTGGCATTGATTATGTGGATCTAAAAGAGAAAATTTATGGAGAAAATAAAAGAATTATTTTAAAGTATAATATAAATTAGAAAAGTTAACCAAAAAATAAGAAAATAAATCAAAATTTTATTTAATTATTTTTGTAATTAATACCAAATGATTTTTATTTAATTCTTTACAAATAATAATATAAATTAGAAAATTTTGCCAAAAAATAAGAAAATAAATAAATAAAATATATTTAAATATTTTTGTAATGAATATCAAATGAATTTTTGTTTAATTATTTATAAATATAACAATATAAATTAAAAAAGTTTCCCAAAAAAACAAGAAAATAAATGAAAAATATATTCAATTATTTTGTAATTAATATCAAATGAATTTTTATTTAATTCTTTACAAATATAGTAATAGTATAAATTAGAAAAGTTTGACAAAAAATAAGAAAATAAATGAAATATATATTCAATTATTTTGATAAATTTAAATTATTTGATAATTTTACAATAAAAAATATTTTAAAATTAAAAATCTTTTCAAATTCGGGCATTAAAATTATAATTGAGTCACTTTGGTGATAGTTTTTTTTCTTTTCTAACTAGGATAAATAAATTTATACTTTTACATGCAAATAATTTTTATTTCAATATATCAAATAATTTTAAATTTAAATTTAATTTTGTCAAATAATTTTTATTTTAAAATTATACAAAATTTAAATTTTATAATTTAATTTAATCAAATTTAAGAAATAATCATTTTTATTAATAAGAGCAAAGGAAAAAAAATCCAACTGTGCTCTCTCTCTCCTTCTCCGTAAACCCACAAAACCCTGCCTCTGTTTCTCAAAAACTCAAATCGCACACACAACTTTCTTCTCATCTTTCTCCCAAAAACCCTTATTTCGCTTCACAATGGCTGTGGAAGAGAAACCCACATTGACGGTAAAAGTTTCAAACATCCCTAGTACCGCCATAGCCAAAGAGCTCTTCGACTTCTTCGAATCCATTATCGACAAAGGCTCTGTCTTTGCCTGCAAAATTTTCTCTGACCACAAGAACTAGAAGGCTAGAGACTCTGGCAGAGTTCAATTCGAACCCCTAGACTTTAAATCCACCGCCATAACTCTCTTTCATATTCCATCAGCTTATGCGAATCGAAGCACAAAAGAGAAGCAAAATCGAAAATAACAACATTAAATTGAACAACAGCAGTAAATTAAAGTCTTGCTGATAGATTTCCTCTCCAATGGTGTCAATTTCAGGCCTCTATTCATCTCCATTGAAGAACAGAGAACAGAGCAAATTGCTTTGAGTGACAACGGCAGCAGCAAAGAACAAAGTAGAGGGGTTGCGGTAAAAATACCTTTGACCGCTGATCAATCGACCGGCGAGAGGTGCAACGCGTGAGGCTGAATTGCGAAGGATGCCATTGAGAGCCATTTTCGAATTTAGCAGAGTAAAGGTCTAGGGTTTTAGCGAAGCTTCAATTAGGGGAATATGAATTACATTTAGGGAAAAATAAAATTCATTTGGTATAAATTTGGGTTATATTATTATATTTGTAAATAATTAAATAAAAATTAATATGATATTAATTACAAAAATAATTGAATATATATTTCATTCATTTTCTTATTTTTTGACAAAATTTTCTAATTTATATTATTATATTTGTAAATAATTAAACAAAAAATCATTTGATATTAATTATCAAAATAATTGAATATATATTTCATTTATTTTTTTATTTTTTGTCAAACTTTTCTAATTTATACTATTACTATATTTGTAAAGAATTAAATAAAAATTTATTTGATATTAATTACAAAATAATTGAATATATTTTTCATTTATTTTCTTGTTTTTTTGGGAAACTTTTTTAATTTATATTATTATATTTATAAATAATTAAACAAAAATTCATTTGATATTCATTACAAAAATATTTAAATATATTTTATTTATTTATTTTCTTATTTTTTGGCAAAATTTTCTAATTTATATTATTATTTGTAAAGAATTAAATAAAAATCATTTGGTATTAATTACAAAAATAATTAAATAAAATTTTGATTTATTTTCTTATTTTTTGGTTAACTTTTCTAATTTATATTATACTTTAAAATAATTCTTTTATTTTCTCCATAAATTTTCTCTTTTAGATCTACATAATCAATGCCACGTGAGATAATTGATGACACATAAGTTTTTTATTTTACAAGTCAGCTGCTTAGTGTCTACATGGCATCGCCACGTCAATTTGTTGTTAAAAACTTAACAGTCAAGACGGAATTTTAAATTGTTGTTAGTAAAGTGAGGTACAGTGAGTTGACTGTAAAAAAAATTGATTTAATAACTCACTTATAAATTGACATATAATACAATGACCAGCATTTAACCCGTTTCCCTTGCAATAATATTCCCAACAAAGCTGGACTTTGTCAAAAGCATTAACTTTCGAAGCTCCAATAATATTATTACAACAGCTTTTTTTTCAGATGGAGTTAATTCCATGAATAATTTTTTTAAAAAAAATCTTTTACTAATTTGAAGGATAAATTTGTGTCCTATTTTTATCTCTAAGATTACGGAGAGCTTAGTTTAGTGGTATTGATAGAATGATAAAATTGTGATGATAATTATCACCGAATAACGCACCAGATTTCATAATCTCCATTTATTGGAAAACTCCAGAAAAAAACAAAAGAGAAAAAGAACATACTATATATAGGATAAATTAACTATAACTAATTCCAATATTACTTGTAGCGAAAAAATAACAACATAATTATTTGTAACAAATACTATAGGGTCACTAATTGTAATATTTTTGTTAATAAGTGTGTAATGAAAAAATAAGGTGGAAAGTGTAATATAGGTGACAAAAATTTGAGTTAAAATAAATATTATAAATTTTTTAGGAGTCAACAAAAAAAAAATTAAAAAATAAAAAATTGGACCGATTCAATTTTCCAGTCCAATTCGGCTGTCCGCGTAGACTTTTTCTTATATATCGGGAATGATGTAGTATTATTTCTATTGAAAATAATATAATAAAATCATTATGAGTTTTCGTACTCTCCCACCCTTGTTGGATTGTTTCTTTGTCGATTATATACCGAGGCAGAGTCTATGGCGATTATAGAGGCATGGAAAGAAGTTATTTGGTTGAAAGACTTGTTTAATGAAATCAATATTGATTATGCATAATGCATGGAGTTATTATCGTTCATGGTTATAGTCAAAGAGCTATACATGCATGTCTGATTAAGGATCAAATGTATCTTGAGGGGACGGAATATATTGACGATGCCGGGTATTATTTTGTTCAAGACGACAATATTGCAGATGGTGCTCTAAGGTCTTAAAGATTAGTACGTACTGCAGACAATTTTCAGCTAGCTCATTTGGAAAATAAATAAATATTCTCACTGTTTCAAAATATAAAACAAAAACTGATTATTAATTGTTAAATAAAATCTAAACAAAAATTCAATAAATAAATTAGTATTTTTAAAGTAAGTTTATCCGAAAACCATTTTCTAAAGAAGTCCTGCAATTGCGAAAATATTCTGCCGAATAATTACTGATTGAGATGTACTTCCTCCATCCCTTAATATAAGTCGTTTTAAAGTTGTGTACAAGTATTAAGAAAATGATTGTATAACATTAAATATAAGATCAATTGCCCATATTGTCCTTATATTGGAAAAAAGTGTTATTTATTAGTCAAAAAATAGTAAAAGAACCAAAGTTGTATTTAATACTTGGGGTAATATTGAAAACTAAACAATTAATGCTTACTTAACGACTTATATTAAAGGACAAAAACACTTTTCTAAAACGACTTATATTAAAGGACGAATAGAGTATATCAATACATTAAATTAGATAAAATTATAAAATTAATTCACTGTATTAAATACATTGTAAAAATATTACTCCGTACAAACAGGGGGGAAGATTTAACGACTTGAAAAAAAAATCAAACTTGGGAAACATCATGGGGTACTCAGGACCACAAGGAAAAATAATCCCAAATATTAATACTTCTGTTTCCCAACTCCCAACTCCCAACTCCCAACATTTATAATATCCGGAAAGTTTTAAAGGACAATCTCTTTCTTATCTGTTCTTAAGAGATTGTCCTTTAAAGTTTTAGTACATAGATTAAGAAAGTACTACCTCTATCCCATAATAACTGTCGTTTTAGAAGGAAATTTTTTTCTCAATTTATTTGTCGTTTACAACTTTCTAGGAGAAACAATTATTTACTTTCCTATATTACCCTACCATCTCTCATTGTCCCAAAATTTTTTTTTCTTGTATTAATAGTTTTCAACTTCCCATAAAGGGGTAGTGATGAAATTTCACACCAATTTTAATTAATAAATGATAGCACTAAATGACTTTCTTAATCCATGTGCATCAAGCTAAAGGGACAGTTATTATGGGATGGAGGGAGTATCATTTATTAAGTAAAATTTATTTGAAATTCAATCACTACCCCTTTATGAAAAATTAAAAACTATTAATACAAGGGAGAGAATTTCTTGGGACAATGAGAGAAAGTAGGGATAATATAGAAAAATAAATAATTTATTCTCCTTGAAAATTCTAAATGACAAATTTTTTTAAAAAAAATAATAATCTTTTAAGAACAGAGAGAGTATATAACGGTAAGTTAATTGTGATAATGAAACGGCTTAAATAACACAACTACTCGTATTAAAAAACACAACCATCCCAGAGTTAGTTGTGTAGGGTATTCAAGGAATAGGTCTCAAAACTATATAGCCAAGCAACGGATTTCACTCCTCTCTATTACATATTTTTTTTTAATTTCATTTAATATATTAATTATTTATTTTTAATAATTTTGTTAGTAATAATCAAAATATATTAATGGATAGTTAAATATATTAAGATCAATCTTATAAAAAATTAGAATCATAAAAAAATATTTTCACCATTAAAAGTCTAAAAGAATTTTCAATTATTGAAATTTTGATGAAAAATCCACATGTTCATCAAATAATTAAAAAGTATCAAATTACTGAAACAATTATGTTATTCAATAAAATAAATTAGTTGATGGAATTAGAGAAAAGGTGTAATGGAAGACATCTTAATCCCCAAGCAACCATCAGTTCATCAAGTTGGCAGAGATAGAAGACTTAATTGGAAGAATCAAAAATAGAAAATTAATTCTAACCATATAAGACATAATTCCGTATCCCAACAAGAGCCAATTATCCCATAAGAGAATTTCTCTCACCCTTGCTACTTTTTTTAGTATTTAAATTCAGTAAGTTATATTTCAACATCATGAAATATATGGAAAAATCAAACATGAAAAAATTCAGTTACTCTGGACCACATGGAAAAAGTAGAGAATAAAACTAATAGCTAGAGAAAATAAATGAAGATGGCGCTTAAAGATGTGAGTTTTTTTCCCAATAATAATAATGATATATTAATAATTTTGTGTTATAATAATTTTTGTATTTCTTTTTATTGTGTAAGATCACATGTTCGAGACAATCTCTCAGTATGAAATCAGAATTCAATAGACATTACAGAAAATTAAAAGGGTCAAAATTGAATTGTAATATAGGTTCTAAAAAAAATCTTATAAAAAATTATGAAATTGTTTTGTTAGAAATAAAGTATTCATAAGGATTTCAACGGTGCATACTTAAGATCATTGTTCAAGTCAGCCAGATTAATAAACAATCTTAAATTTTATATTTGAAATCAACTCTTTATTTATAAAATGCAGCAAAGTTGTAATCAATTTAAATCAGATAAATTAATCAATTCAGCAAGTTATATTTCGACATCATGGGGTACTCTGGACCAAGGAAAAATAAATGAAGGACAAGATGAAAGAAAGAGATTAATCAATTCAGTAAGTTTTATTAATGTTTCTGTTTCCCTTTCACAATTCATTTCACCCCCAAGACTCCCAACCTCCATCATTTGGCTAAACAACCATTTTGGCTCTTGTACTTTACGGTTGATTTCAATTTCATCCACGTACAAATTTATTTATTTTTAAAAAAATAAGATGAATATTCTGCTCCAAGAAGATCATCAAGACTTATGACAAGGCAAACTAAGTGCACATAGGATAACACTTAATTCTTGTTGAATTTCAAGTTTTAAACTTAATAAGTGGTATTTTTTGGATATTTAGTACGTACTAAGTCTTTGAATTTATTTTTGGGGATATTTAATGTAATAATTATAAAATTGAGTAGTAATTTTTGCTGAATCAATTTTTTTTTTCTAATTTAAACTTGCATTAATATTGCTCTTTATCAAAAAAATTATGTTTCTTAAGTTACTCTTGTGCATGTAATCTCATGTTTATTATTTATAATCTCATTTTTCTGAGTGTTCATCGTTTATGTGTTATGATAATTGAACCATTAGAAGCAAAATAAATTGAAGTTTTATACTTATTGTTTGCACAAATGCAAATTCTCAAGGAATCTAAAATTGTATGAGAATGTAAATAAAATAATTAGTCTCATATGTACATTTAGAGAGTATAAACTGTCATAAGAGAGAAACAAAGACATGACTAAGTTGTGGAGGAAAATGAGTATGAGTTTATAAATATATTATTTGGAAAAAAATAAATAGAAGTTTGAAACATCACTTAATAAAAAATAAAAAGTGATAAAAAGACTTATTTATCTTTACGGAAAAAAAAACACTTATCCATGTTGACATTTATTTATATTTTTTTAAAAGCCAGATCATTAAAGAAAAAAGACTAAATTGTACATCTATCTTAGAGTACAAGAATTATTATGAAAAAAAATTATACATGGATAAAATTAAAACCAACTATAGAGTATAAGGATAGAAATAATTGTTTAGCCCCATCCGGAAAAATTATATCACCTGAGTCATTTAGTTGTGCTAACGAAACGGCTTAAATAACACAACTACTCGTATTAAAAAAAATGATTGTTATAATACAGCAATTTATTTGTTTCACTTATCTGAATTTTTTAATAAATACCTTCATCCCTTCATCAAAACCATTTCCCTTAAAAACTAATTGGAAGAATAAAAAATAGAAAATTAATTCTGGACCTATTCATGCGGAAAATAAATAAATATTCTCTCTATTTCAAAATATAAAACAAATTGGTTAAACCAAAATCTTTATAAAAATCAATAAAAAAAAAGAACAGAAGGGACTATTTCCATCAAGAGCTGCCAGGCTAAAGTAAGTGTATTCTTGTCCGCAGTATAAAAATGCATTTCTCACTCGCATTAATTTCCCAATATTCCAAGAAATACTAAAGACAGAAACATCAAACATGGAAACCCGATCGAGCAGTACGGCAATTAATTAATTTGTGAAATCATTTATCTGAATTTTTAAATAAATACCGCATATCCTAACACTAAAAAATCACTCATCATGGCCCTTCATCAAAACCATTTCCCTTCAAAATTAATACTATAAGCAATGAAACACCTAAATCACCACCATTTTTTACATGTGTTTTTCATACTCGCCATTCTACTCATTTCTTCTTCTTCTTCAAAACAAGTACAACTAGAAGATGAAGCAGCTTCTCTTTTGACATGGAAAGCCAGCCTCGATCACAACCCGAGCCAATCGTTGTCTTCATGGGTTGGAAGCAGCCCTTGCAATAATTGGACTGGGATTGGTTGCAACAAAGCTGGAAGTCATGTATCCCGTATAAACCTCGAAAGTTACGGTTTAAAAGGTACGCTTCACCAGCTTAATTTCTCATCCTTCCCACAACTCATAAACCTTACCCTTTCTAACAACTCACTCTATGGGACTATCCCTTACGAGATAGGGTTGCTCACAAACCTTAGAATCTGCGACATGTATGGTAACCAACTCAGTGGTTCTATTCCGCAAGAAATTGGAATGCTCAGATCTCTTGAGATATTGTATCTGGATACCAACAATCTCACGGGATCAATACCGTCTACCATAGGGAGCTTGGGCAACCTAACCATTCTCTATCTCTATAAAAATTTACTCGTAGGCTCTATTCCAAAAGAAATAGGGAAGCTAAGGTCTCTCACTGAACTTGACTTGTCGAAAAATCACCTCACCGGGACCATTCCCCCCGATATAGGGTTGATCACAAAACTTAGACTCTGCCACATGTTTTCGAACCAACTCAGTGGTTCCATTCCGCAAGAAATTGGAATGCTCAGCTTTCTTGAGGAATTGTCTTTGTCTACCAATAATCTCACAGGGTCAATCCCTTCAAGTTTGGGGAAGTTGAAATCCCTTGTTGACCTAAGATTATTCACAAATGACCTCACTGGTTCCATTCCTCCAGAAATGAATAATCTTACATATCTAAAAGTATTTCAGATGGCTGACAACATGCTCACAGGTCATCTACCACAAGATATATGTCGTGGTGGATTACTTGAAAGGTTTACTGTAGATACTAATTTTTTCACAGGTCCTATCCCAATAAGCTTGAAGAACTGTACAAACTTATATAGACTTAGACTTGATGGAAACCAATTTACAGGAAATATATCAGAAGATTTTGGCATGTATCCCAAGTTGGACTATATTGACTTGAGTAATAACAAGTTTTACGGTGATTTGTCATTAAAATGGGGTCTTTGCAAGAATCTTAGAACCTTAAAGATAGCCAACAATTATCTCACTGGAAGGATACCGCCTGAGTTTGGCAAAGTAACTCAGTTAGTTCGACTTGATCTCTCGTCAAATCATATAGCTGGTGAAATTCCCAAAAGTTTTGGAAATATAAGGTCATTATTTGACCTTAAGCTACAAGACAATAACCTTTCCGGCTATATTCCTCCTGAGATTGGCTTGTTGTCCAACTTATGGAATCTTAACTTTGCAAAGAATAATTTGAGTGGTCCGATTCCAAAACAATTAGGCGATTGCATGAATCTCTGGAGCTTGAATTTGAGCATGAATAGTTTTCAAAAGGGTATTCCGTATGAACTAGGTAACTTGAAAAATCTAGAAAATATGGACCTTAGTCAGAACTTGTTGACAGATGTGCTACCAAGGCAAATAGGAGAGCTAGGCAAACTAGTGAATTTGAATCTTTCACATAATGAGATCTCTAGTTCCATTGAATCGACTTTCCATGGAATGTTGAGTTTGACATCTATTGATATATCCTATAATCAGTTTCAGGGGCCTCTTCCCAACATCAAAGCTTTTC